>JAGDQP010028603.1:0-24022 GCA_022664845.1 Lepisma saccharinum | reverse complement strand
CGATTAACTTGATTTGAGGAAACAAGGATTGTTGCGTTTAATGGATGCTGGAATTGAAACAGAGCTTATTGAAGCGAAGTAACAATGATAATTTATGAAAAGAGATATATTTAAGTGTGCAGAGTTAGTTAGACATTAAATTATGATTAAAACGATTAAATTCATTTGACGAAGGTTTTAAAGCTAACACGAACGTTGTTTACCGACCGTATGGCTGAGCGGTTTGCAGTGGTATACCACTAGCTTGATGATCCCGGGTTTGACTGTCGGAATGGGTTTTGATTTTATTAGCTACAGACGAATTGTGACGGGTCGTAGTTTACCATTGGTAGACTGGACTATCGAAAAGTAAAGTTTACCAAAGTTTTTATGAGAGCATCCAATACCTAGATGTTATCAAATGAGTTTGTTTTTATATTATAGTGCAGTTATGTGTTCAATGTGTAGGGCGAATGGTTGTTAGTTTTATTACTTAAAACACTAAATACGTCATTTTAACGTGTTTGATATATTATTTCCCCTGTATAAAGTGCATAAATTAATCACTGGACTGCAGTTTTAAAAATCCTTGATATATTCACATACATACACTTCGACTGCTGATCGTTGGGGTTTTGAGTTCGATTCCCGGCTTTCCCTAGGGATTTTTTTCAAAACAACAAAGTCAGGAACGGTGCCCTGGATAGAAGACAGTCGATAAAGCTGTTTTTTTCTCTTCTAACATGTCCGGTCAACGTGGAAATCAACAGATAAACTTTCTTCTATGGGAGAGGCCTCATTCAGTAGTGAATTGAATATGGCTTTGAATAATATATTTAATCTCGGAGTAAGGCAAGAGGCAAACACATCAAATATATAATTAACATAATTATGTGTGTTTTGTCCAAAAGCAGGTGCTGACTCGAAACTATTGTTGATTCCTCTTACCTTGGAGCAGTCCAAGAAGCCCAAATAAACAACCAGCTTCGTCGAGCAAATTGCCTCGTGACATTCAACACACATGCATTGCAGCACAACGGATTTCCACTACGTGAACTTCGAACAATAAATTTCATTGAACTGAAGTACCCCAGTGACAGCATATAGCAGGGTGCACTTCCAGGCCTGATGCGAAGAATTGTAACTCCATCTCACACCCGCTCGTTAATTTTATTCCACGCTAACACGAGAGAGCTTGACCTAGTCCCCCCTCTCTCTCCGACTCGTTCCAGCTGATGCCTTGCTGGCATGTATATTGTGAATTTTATTGCCTGCTTGCCTGATGTCTCCATCAACCAGACACCTCTCTTCATGTTGCTCTACAAAAGTGCTGAATCATTGCTCTACACAATCGGGAAAATCCCTTGACATTCAAACACATTATATCGATTTTCTTGAAGATAGAATGTGTGTTCAGGGCGCGCTGCTGTGTGATAGTATAAAAAGCGGCAAAGAATATGTGATGATATTTAGTGCCTATATTACTGTGTTAAGTTTGCCAAAAACACGTATAATCATGTTCCTCCTTCCCTATCCTTTGTGTCCAGTGACTTCACTAGTGAAGCGGTGTGAAAATGTATTCATGCACAGTGGCGGGCCTACAAGTTGGTGAAAGACAGATGACGATACTTGGATTCAAACCCAAGACTTTTATTAGTGAATTTAAAGTTTTCAACGGGTGAAAGGTAGTTCTTGGCGGGAGGCGTGAAAAAGGGCGAGTGTGGAAGTGAGTCGTTGCCTGTCATTTATCCATGGAATAGGCTGTGTGCTTTTGAACAGAAAAAGGTAGCACAGCCGCGTGTGCCACGACAGTTTGAACGTATGTGAACTTGACATATTGAAGCATGAAACATCGGGAAGCCCAAATAAAGCATTTTTTTAATACTGTGAAATTCCTGGAATGTGAAATGCAGTTTTTGAATTCACGACGTTCAATAGTTATTTTGGTGGGAATAAAGATATTTGTATGCAAGTTAGACAACGCCAAGAACAAACGTTTCGGTTCTTACTTGGCTCGATCGTTTTCGTATTTTTCTACAGTGTGTTCATACAGCAAATGAATATATATTTTTGCATAAATTAGTCCAAGTTTTAAAGTGGCAATATCCGGCATCTTGTGATCACAAAATTGTCAGTGTATGAGCGATTATTTTAGTTTGAGCTTAGAAATCTCATTCGTCATTCAAAATTAGTTAGTAAGTCGCATGCATTATATTGTAAGCCTGATAATCAAGTGTATGCAATTGCCGGTCGTATTTGCACAGGTACGAAAGTTGTGTATTGTTGTGCAGTCCATGTTCAGTGGCCAAGTTATTGCACATATACGTAACGACCGTTGGCAGCCATTTTGTGGTGACCATCCCAATTCCATGAATGATGATAAGGTACAAGGTAAGGTAACTGCGCGATGTGTACAGGAGTTGTAAGTGTTTGAACCTAGGAGTTCTTACGGTAGTAGTTGTATTGACGTTTGTTGCCTGTTTAACCACAAGCACGAGGGAATCATTACTACTACTACAATTACAGCCGAACAATGATAATCGGACCACCGCTTTATCATACCAGTTCCTTTATCACCAGCAAACCATACCCATTATAAACACACTTTGTGGGGAACATTGAACCAACGACTGCTTCTAAATTTAAATTAATATCGCTTCCACCACTGGTACGCAATGCGATCATTTCTTGTATATGTACCTCAACGCTTGGTAAATAACGGAAATTATTTTGTAAACAATCCAGCAGTATCATCGAGTACGCAAGTACCGGGAGCCCGAACACTCAAATATTGTATAAATGGAAACTTTTGTTGGTTAGTTATTCCCTACGCTTCGTGCAGCAATTTGCAAAGCTTGAGACAACCTTAATTTCATGGAAGTTTGCAGGAAACGACCAATGGCATTTATATTTTGTGAAAACTAAGGCGGTTAAAAGTGCAATGAATATTTAGTGCTACAAATGTGTTTATAAGATGTTCATACGTAGATCACCATAGTTACACTTTCAAAAACACGAGTATATGCGTAGTGTTAGCTTGATAATAACACATTCGCACAAGTGACAGGAAACCTTCGGGGTGTAGCCAGACACTTATCAGAAGTATGTTGTAAAGGAAATCAGAACTATGGTACTGAACACAGCCTGAGTGTGCATTTTCAAGGCCACAATGTCGATTTTATAACTGTCATTTAATTCATTTGCGATTGTGATTAAACTTTCATTTATTTTTCGTTATAATTTATATTTTAACAGCCACTTAAGGAATTACGAATAATGAACAATAGAAGTGTTGATAATAATATCAATTAATACATCAATGCGCCTGTGTTTATTATCAGTTATTCGAAATATTTAATGGACCCTTATTATAGGACAACATGTATTATAAAAATATGAACTCTCGAAATCAATATGCAATCAAAATCTAAACTCATAACTTTGTGTATTCTCATTTTCATCAACAATTTATATTTTGGGTTCATTTTCTTATTTTTACATGTTTGCAATTTGGTTCCATACTGAAACGTTTCATTGAATCTTTGGTTTTATATATTATCTGAAAAACGCACATCACATAAAAAGTATCCGACCTACATTTTTCAATTTGGAGCACACCTAATGTAACAAAAATGTTGAAGTCAAGTAAATCACATTTTGAAATTTTCAATTTTGTTCAAGTTTAAAGTTAAATTATTAGTTGGTAAATAAGAGGAAACAAATAAAAGGATTACGTAGAGTACGATGGAGTAGATTGGCCTATGCCGCCGGTGCACTATGTTAGCTAGAATTAACGTCATCATATGTTCCAATTCACATGCTGCAATTTTGTAGTCCATTTCCAAACGGTCTCTTATCCACAAAAGTACAATTGAAATATTGACATTATTAAGTTCTTTTTATTATTTCCTATCAAATCAGTAAGTTTTGTTTTAATTCCAGAACGTTTGTAGAATCATTTAATTGTCACAAGGAAACAAAGGATAGAAACGTAAATTATCAGTAAAATGTGTATATATTCCATCTTTGCTAATCCTTGTTTTGGAAAATATTGTAAAACGAAAACTTCTACAACTATTTCAGAGATATTCAATGCTGAAATTTGAAAATTAAGAAGTGTATTACAAGTGATTTTATCGATTCCTCAACATTTATGGCTCTTGGACAAGAGAAGTTTTGGAAATAGGTTATACAATTGAAACGTCGTGTAATAAGAACATTGAAAGAAGAAAACTTTCACGTGTTACGAATATTACATCAGATAATTACTCACAAGACATAAATGCATACTCCTCACCTGCGTCAGTCCTATAGAGAAAGGCCATGCAGATTCGTAATCTAGTGTAAATCTAAATCAATCGACGAACAAGATGAAGAATGACACATTTGATAATAGAGTCTTATGTCATGTATTAGACGTTATTAGCACTGCCCCCAGAGAAGAGCTCGCTGAGAGCGATCCCAAGTTTATTCGATACGTTTATTACAAATATATTTCTAGTAACTGAAATCACCTTCCTTTTCGCTTCAGATATCCTTCTAATACAATAGTGAATTAAGTGAATCTCATATTTCTCTTAGATAGCTGCGAAGCTATCTTTTCCACCGATCATGCCAATCACGTAGTCGATTTCACCAGCAAAGGGCAAGAAACAAATTTCGATACGCAAAATTTCCACATAATAAAACAAATATTCTTCCTTCATCAAAAGCACAGTTTTGACTAACCGTCTAGTTTTAGGACCATAATTTCCGCTATGCTTTAATCGGTATTTCCTTCAGTGCTTTCAGCGAAGATGCCGAAGTTTATATCAGAAACTTTAAAAACCTCGTTATTTTAGCATCATCATCGAAAACTGTTTGATAAGCTGTTTCGCAATTTGGACTTTGTGCTCTTAAGCAGGACAAGACCAGTTGTCGTCAAACAAGACATTTGTGTCAATAGGAACTTTATCCAATTACATCTTAGTCATTGTACAATTGGGACAAAAAGAACTGAAGTTACTTGATGATTTACGAACATTTGTTTTCATATTAAAGTAACCAGTAGTCCAAGCGCCGACAGCATAGGCGATTTGAGTCTTACTTGCTGTGATTGGTTGGAGGTTGCGTTTGGAATATTTTGGAAATTGCAGTGATGACGTATTTTGGTTTAGGCTAGCTTGGATGTAAGTTGTGGCGGTGAACCAATTTCAAGTGTCGCCTATATAAGCAAGTTACTCTTGATACAGAATTGATCATGTCTTCCGTAAGCCCAAAATCAAATCCCTTGCATGTTATTGGGTAAGAGGTAGCACACACTTTATCAAAGATAAAATTGAGTCATGTGTCACGGTACTGTCGCCGCCGTCAGTTCTACCCACTTTCTCTATACGCTCTCGTGAATGACAAGCCTCACAAAAGTGTTATCTGACGGATCTCATACCTTTTCTTTGCCCCACTATACATTCGTCATCCCTGTGAGGGAGAAATATTTTTATACCCCTCCCGATAATATGTTAATGTTTTAGAGAGTTCAAGGTCGTTTTTACACACCCAACAATTGTGTGAACCAATTTTCGTATGAATAATTTTTTACCTTCACCTTGTATCTATAAATTACAATCGGTTATTTACATACATGACCCCCAAAAATATGAAATTCATTCTTATGAACCCATTTCATCTAGTAAAATGCATATTAGTAGCGTAAGGCTAAGAAGAGCTCAAGCAACCCTAAATTATACAGGACATAAATTATATTAATTTGTACAAAAAATTTAAATGTTTATCACTGAATAATTTAAAATTGAGGTTGATAATTTGTTACAGAGTTATATTTTCTATAATGTCAGTGCGTACGAAACCTCGACTATATGTGAACATGCCAATCATTTTTATAAATGTACTCAAAACATTACTATATGCAGTCTAAAAATTTATTGCGTCATGCATTGTATGCTAAAATTTCTGGTTTTGCCAATATATTATGTATTCTACATAAACTATTATTGCATTATTTTCTGCTATAATACATCTATCTAAGTTTAACCTTCGGCTTACCACTTGGGGTCCATCATGGACCCCAGTGTCACTTCTTAGTGATTACTTCTGTTATGTTTCCTCTAGAAATCTAAAATTTCATGTATGCCTCCTAAAATCCATAGTGAGGACGTGCGTTACTAAATAAATATAGAAAAAAAATAACTTCTTGTTGGAAAATTTTAAATTAAATTACTGGTGTCCATAATGGTCTGCACGTGGTAAACCATGTAAGAACTTTGTTATATAAGGGTAAACACACTTATATACATTTTGACGCAGGTGCTGTATTGCTAGTCAACTGTTAGCTGTTTAGACTAGTAGTGTATATATGATCGGACTCCATTTTTAGTATTACCAGAATGAATAAGACACTGATAAAGATATTGAAGATTAGCTTCTGAGTACAGAAATTGCTGCAGGGAACCATATTATTGTATAGGGGCAGATGTTGGTGTTGATACAGGGTGTTGATGTGTATCGTAAATAAGCCATTTTGGGGTTTATTGTAGCCTAGAAACACCACAGGACGATATGATTGGAATTACTGAAAAAATGAACTCTTCTGATGAAAAAAAAAACAACAACAACTGTGTGGTCTGTGATACACTGCATGTGGTAAACTACGGTGGTATACGGAGGGTTAAGCATCTTGCATTGTATTTAATTTCTAGTGTGTATTTCAAGATTATATACTGTTTTCTTATATGCTTTCTATTGTTGTCTAAATACTGTTTTTCCAGAGGTTTCCAAACCAGCGAGTTCAAATAATTTTGTTTTGTTTTCATCTTTTGGGCCTTGATCGTTTGGTAAATTAAATGTACGGTAAAGATGTACTTAAATAGATGATTAATAAATAAAAATACAAATAGACATAGTTAGCTGCATTACGACACTTCATTTGAAGTTTACCATTAAACTCAAGAATAGTTGAGATCCGAGCTTGATGCTTCAAAATTCGGATCTAATATTTAAAATCGTAAACTTTGCTCTCAGTTCATTATACGACTACCCTTTTCCAATGAACCCTAAAGCATATTAACCTGTATCTAAAAGAGAGTTTCAAAGCTACAGCGAGGTGTGAGTTTAGGGCAATCTTGTACGTGTGGACGTTGCAGTGAAGTCTGCCAAAATAGCTTCGTTGATAGAACCTTGAACCAATAATTATAAGACATTGAATGTTAGTTCTAAAGAAAGACGTAAGACTATATATGTCTCACCTCAGAACTTTAAGTTAAAGTAGGGGAATTTTTACTAATGCGAAAAATACTTCCGGTGGTGTTGAGGTTTGGGAGGGGGAAATTTTCAAAAAATGACATTGCTTAACACATTAACGTCTATTATATATGTCATTGGGAAATGAATAAACGTTATTCACAATTACTTTCTCTAATCTGGTAACGCACAACTACGTACAGAGTTCTATCGATGTAGTACGATAAGTGATTTATTTCCTGCTTCTTAAGTCCTTGTTAACCATGCTAGAGGTCTACCACCGACGGAAAATGTAAGTGTCCTCGTTTACAAAATTCGTATTAAAATATCATGCTCAACTACATTTGATTCTTCAAAATATTTCTGCCTGTGAACATAACTAAAAGTGTAGTGAGTAAATACAATCCTTTAGCTTGTTACATAGCGATATATAATAATACAAATGTACAAGGCCAGGCTATGGAAAATGGTTCCCTGAACTCAACCACATTGTTGTGTCCTTGCTTCAACAATTTATATTGTTTGCCCTATCCGTGCTTCTTTATGTGCAAATCAACTGCCTCAGTTGAAGAGGCTGTTGAATTTGTCAAGATTGTTATTAGTGCGCAGCGGAGTGTACAGATTCAGGAGGTTTACTGTACAGTAACTGCTTGATTACCTTCCGAGCACTCTAAACCATACGTTCGTGTGGTCTCTTGAGAAGCGAAGAAAATAAGTTAGTAGCTTCTCTGTTTCAACAAATATTAAATGGTAAAGAACTTCGCCTTTTCTTGCTGGATAGAAATGCATCCGTTTTATCGCCAAATTTTGATGATTTCTTTTGCATTCGAAAGATGTATACATGAAAATTAAACTGCGTATCCAAATAGGAAACATTAGTTTTGACGCCACAACAGTTCGGTGATATGTGCAGTCACGGCGTTTGCGACGTTCTAAATCCAATTATGTCTGTAGCAAAAAGCGTGATGAAAATCGAAACACATGCATGTATGAGATAAATTGTAACAAACACCATAAAACCTATCTGCCTCCGTTAGTTGAGTACTGGTTTCATATTCTGAAGGTTCGATAACAACAGCGACAATCTTAAGTGAAGCTTTTCTGCGTGTCTTTCAGTCCCACCTGGCACATTCAACTTATATCCTGACCATCTACTTTCCACATGCTCTCTCCTCTACGTATCCCGTCTTCAACGATAGACGCCTAAATGTCATACAATATTCAGGTTAAAATTATATGATTAAACGTTGGGATTTTGGAAATAAATAAATATTGTGAAACATCTCCAAGAAACGTTATGCAAATGCAGAAATTATTTTAAAATTACGTCACATAAGTTACTAGGTCAAAATGTATTCTAACCATAATTATTATCCCTATATCTTACTGCTATTCATTATGAGCAGCAATTATACTTTTGAAGAATAAACAGGGTGAGGCTAACATACAAAGATGCCTTTATTAGCATATTGGTTCATATTAAGTAACCAGTCCAGGAATATTGAATTAGGCATAGATGCAGCCAAGTACTATGTATAGGGAAGTAACAACAACGCAGAATTTACGGATTAAGATCGGTATTCACTTTTAATTACTTTTTTCTAACCAAACGTCTATTAGAAAGAATGTGTATGTATCACCAACGAATTGAATAAACAATTGGACGGTACTTCGGATTACCATAAATATAAAATCAATAATACTAGTAATAGTCTACTTTTCAGTCATGGTTTTTAATGTCAGCGGTTCCTTAGACATGGAGTTGTGCTCTTTTATTGCGTCTCTACTTTCCTGTGTGCTTGATTTACATTTCGCTCTTGTGGTATTCTTGGTTTTATGTTCAAGGAATCTGACAATCGTTGTTTGAAAGTTCTTCTTTTATGACTAGCATTTTGTTATCATTGTTCTTTATGTTCGTGAATACGTGCAATTATTCGTTTTCCTGTACCTTTTTCTGTTGCTTTTTTGCAACGTCTGATATTTTCTATAAGTGTTTTGGCTTGTCAAGAATTTCGACCCTTCTTTCCTGAATCGGTGTATTTGTGCTTTTCTTCTGTCGCTGATTAATGAGTCGCGGTTTTCCGAATTGTTTGAGTACGGCTGTTTTGTAGTTGTTATTTTGTCTGTCGCGTTTCAAGGTTTTCGTCGTGTTTTAAATTATATTTCATTATTTATATACGTCAAGGTTATTGAGTAATTCTTTTTTTTATTGTTCCTTTTCATTTCACCATATTACTTCTATTTCACTGTTTTAATTTTATTATTATTATTATTATTATTATTATTTGCATATATGTTTTTAGCGTCCTGTTTTGTTTCGAAGCTCGCCTGCTGTTGATGTTTCGTCGTAAACACTGCGGATAGGTTTGGATGAAGACTGCAGAAACATGACATTAGGTTGATACAAATCAAAGGACCGCTTTTATTCCTGGTGGGAAACGCATCTCATTAATACAACACAGGGATCTACTGTGACCACGTATGCAACATCACAAACTATGTATATGTCCAGCAAACGGGTTTGAGAACAGAAACATCCAGGAGGAAGTATGTTGTTGAACAGGATCGTTTGAAACTTTACCATACAAAACAGATCATTGCGAGTGTTTAGCAAATCAAACAGGGGTACTCTGCACAACAAGCCGCAAACATGTTTGAAACTTGTCTTATGACCAGCATTTTGTTGTCACTATTTTTCTTGTTTGTGAAAAGGTGTACCTTGTTGTTTGTTTTTGTACCTTGTTTCTGTCCTTGTTTTGGACAGGAATGGCGAGTGAACGCAAATTTGGCGGTGCTTTGTCAAATTTTGTCCCTGCGTCACAACATTCAAAAATGAGCCTTGTGGGCACCGACGAGGCATACACCATACCATTCAAACTGGCATCATGTTCAGATGTATTGCTCACTAACATGGTGGAAGCGGACACACGGAAAAGTTTTCGTTCCATTGGAGACGAGTTAGGCATACATTATATCACTCTCAATCGGCTGATTCCGTGCGATTCGCAAAGTAAAACGTTGGGCTCAAAAGGCACGAGCTGATACAGGCCAACAAGAATCGCCGTGTGGAAGCATGCAGTTCTCTGAGTGTATGGAATAAGTGGAAAATTTTCCTGCGTCAAATTGTTATTTTTGTAATCACAAATGAATCTGCTATAACAATCGTAAACTCTAAAGACATTGGTTTTATCGCGATCAACGTCAAGGATGATGTCCTAACCACTCCTCCGCCCAGGGAAGGTGTTGTTGGTACTACAGTGTTATACGCTGACAGTGATCAATACTGCACTTCTCAGAGAGGTGAAACCATCACTGTACAGGGTAACAGTGATAACTCAATGAAATGCAACAAACCTGTCTCCAAGCAACCTGAAGTGGTCAACACGTATGGTGTTTTAATGAAACTACCCACTAACATGCCACACAAAAAATGGTGCAGTATGAAATCTTTCACCACCCACCATATTCATTCTCTGTTCTACAGAGTCCAGCCTCTTCTGCCATCTCTATCACTTGGCAAGGAAGACCATCACTAATGATCATGCGGTAAAGAATCCAGTTCAGGATTTTTTTTTCACTTAGCAGACTCTAGTCTTCTTTTGCAACGGAATCCAATCGGTGGCTTACAAAGGATACTATGTGAAGCTACAGACGGTGACTGCTTTGGTTAACCAATGCACTTTTAATTGTTTGTAATTTGGACATAAAGCATCTGGCGAGGATATTTAATTCGCACCAGCCCAATACTTTAACGAAAGACAATCCAAAATGACGTGGGATTGCAAGTTGATTTTTTTTATTATACCAGCTTTTCATCTTGAGAAATATAATGCCAGTGACGTATTAGACGCTGGTGGTTCTACGAAAATAAGAATTCGAAAGCTTCACAGTTGTAAAGAACATTTACATTATATAAAAAAAAGTAAGTGGAAACCGTTAACTAATGTGATTTGATATCAAGGTGGCCATATAAAATTTTGATTCAACTGAATTTATTTATTACCTTTAGGAATCTCAGACCTGCGATAATACCTTTTTGGCTCAGCCTGGAATGAGAGGCAAAACTACTGTAATATGTAAAATGGTATTTGCAGTTTGTCTGGAGGGTTTTTGACGGTTTGATTTATTTAACGCTGGATAAATTGTTTAACAAAATTTAGAGGGGAATACGTTATCATTTTTGTTGCATCTTGAAGATTTTAGTATGTGTGAAAACGCAGATTAGGAGCTGTATATTAAAATATTATTCAAAGGAATTTATAATACATACCACAATCTAGGATGCTAATCTAGGACATTGTGAGAGAATTACTTCGCTAATGCTTACCCACTAAACTACGTATCTTCGTAAACGAGTTCATTTATGAAATATTAAAAACAATTGTAATATGTGAGGCAATTAATAAAAAAGTGGCGATTTCCACGGTGGTTTTACCTATATTTCTTGGATTATTGCATGTTTAAATAATAGCAAATTATTTTACGACGAATGTAAGACCTTCTTGACTACTGCTGGATAAGATCTAATTATTAATATTATTCACCATGTTACTGAACAAATTATGTTGTAAAAAACTGACTGAGAAGTGTCAAATTAAGACGAAAATATATTCAACTTGAACTTAGTGTAAGTAAGCTGAAGAATAAATTGTTTGTCCAGGTAATTAACTGTCACAAAAATAAATCTCTAATTAAATTCGTTCCTTTGATTTTAAAGGAAAATGTTGTAATTATACAGTTTCGTTTTTATCTTGTTAGTTTCCTACAACTTAGTTCAGGTTGAATCGTTTCCTTCTTGTTCACAGCAGTCTTAGATTCGCTAATAACTTTCTATATGTAATAAAGAAGATTTCCCCTCTTCCTTTTTGAAGTTCTGAAAGTGTACCAGCGTTATGAAATTTTGAGTATGTTCCATCGGTTTCGCAGTACTCTCAGTCAACTTTCCTATTTTGCACTGTTGGCTATTTGTGCTTATCTGTTTGGCCACGGACCCATATGTGTGTGTATCAACACTTCTCAGAGTCCGAGGTTTTGATTTTTCATTATATTTTTTTTCAGTATTTCGATTTGTGTGGAATATGGTTTATGCCGTCTGGTGGTAGTGGTTTTGGTTATTGTTGTTCTAAGAATTTTAATTTTATTGAAGGTTTTAGATAAATTTGGCTCGGACCTATTATCTTAGCATTCTAAATATCTCTTTCATATAGTGACAATTTGGTTTAGTGGTTACCAGGGCCATCTACTGGCCAGGGTTTTGGTTGCTTGACCTGCAATATATTCTGTTGCATCCTTTTTTTTTATTTTCCTCTTTTGCTTGGTTGGTATATCACTTGGAAAGAATACTCGGAAAGGAAGAGTACCACTTGGAAAGAGATATTTCGACTTTTCCGGTTCCCTTGTTTTTGTGTTCCAGTTTGGTAATCTTTGCTTTCGTCACTGGGCTTCATTGCCAGTTTTTCGGTTCATGTGGCCTTTAATACATTGTTTTGGCCATTAAAGCAGCTATTTTTTTTTGTTTTAAATTACTATATTATCTTTCATTTAGTTTATTCATATTGTGAATTGCACATGGCAAACTACTGTATATGTGTTTCCAGATTTGTATTTGGCATAGGTATCTCAAGGAAGGGTAGATGTTCGGATTGTTCCAGTAGCTGTGTCTTTTATAATCATTTATAACCAACATATCTAATACAGGTTTTACTTTAGAACCACAAGCTCCGTTTATAGTGTAGGAGGTAGTAGGTAGAATATTCGAAAATTGGTTTGCCCTTTCTACTATTTATGCTGAGATACAAGTTCTTTTGTGGCGTTCAAGCATCTTTGTTTCGTCAATTGTTTCGAACATATATTACACCTTATCATAAATAATAATATTTATTTCCTAAACACTGTACCTCAGGATTTATGATATAAGATTTGCACACGTCCGTCTTGTTTGGATTATCGAATGTTGCTAATACAATTTTCCCGTATTCACCTGCTCCTGTTATGCGGAATGGGTAAAGGGGTTCTGCATCGCAAAACCAAAATATTTTTTCCTTGTACCCATTGTCATACGTCCACTTTACAACAGACTGGAACTTCACATTCCCAACTGTGATATATTCTTTCCTGAAAAACAAATGGATCGCAAGTTAAACATAAAGGAACTATGAATATGTAGAGATTAAAATTAAGAACAAATGATCGGGATGAAATTTTCTTAAAATATGTTTAACAAACGTCTTCTCTATGTTAACATTTTCTTCCTGCACAAGTTATCTTAACTATAGTGAAAACTGCTTTGCATATTTGATGGTGAGTTAACGTTCTTTCCTAATATCAAAGTCCTGGAAATATCCATAAAATCATTACACCTCAACAATAGAATGAAGAAAGCAGTATACAGTCAAGACAAAATACTATTTGTATTGAAGTACAGTTTCATAAAGTTAATATAAGAGCCTTTTATATGCACCTCACCTATGCAATTTAAAATAAAATTTACAGAATGTCTTTGAATTATTCATGTGTACTAAACACGAAATATAAATTAATAGTTATAAGTTTTACATCACAAGTCCATCTGGTCCATATCTTTGCGTATACATAGTTGATTACTCTATTTTGTGTTGGCTTAGTGGTTCTAATTCCAAGGTTTAACAGCTTGGTTTACACGAGCTTCTTTTTCCATGAAGTGTGTGTAAAATGTTAGTCAGTGTAAAGAATTCGGAACATGTTGGGAATGATTGTCCACAACAGATTGTCATGAACCATAATGGTGATTCAAGCATCTGAACGCTGGATAATTCTATACTGGATAATTTCGCCATGAATCAGGTGGATTTCTTCTTACACACTCAAACCAAAATTGGTAAATGTATTTAACACAATACAGGTAGTCGTAATAAGTTTATTAAAAATTATTGAAAATATCCAAAATTGATAATTCTGATATAATTTATGTAAATTTGCGTTTGAAAATGAAATTAGACGCCATGTTTTGTACGGATAGGCAAAAGATGCATCACCTTTTCGTTGCACAACGCAAAGTAATTCATTGCATCAGATATACAAGTCTTATTCATCTTAAAGCAGATTGAGAAAGAGAAAGAGAGAACGTGTCCTTGCCTTCGATATTGCGAGGCCATTCCTCCTAATAAATATTAGAATAACAACTTGCGTCAGCTCGTTGCAAAGGCGTAAAACAATAGAAAATACCGATCAAACCTCGGTTCAGTCCCAATACACCACATTAATTCGATACAGCAACAAATCATCAGCGATCCAGCTCATCAATCTTTTTATAACTCTTCAATCAACATATTGGCATTGAGCGTTAACTAAAACCAAGACAGCTCACAACTTCATGTTATGCCAAAATGAGCTTAGAGTTTTTGAGAGACTACATTTATTTTACATCTCATCTATCACCTACCATTCGGGTATGAAAATGGAAATACTTATATGTTGTACGAACTGATACTTTGACATGGATTAGGCAAAATTAATTCTACATCTTAATTTTAATTTGATTTAAATTGAATAACATACTTAGAATTGCTCTTTTGTCCATCGCTGCTAAAACGTGTTACTAAAAATGAGATTCTCTAAAATATTATTTTCGGGGATTTTAGGTCGAAAGGCTTTGACAATTCGGATCCCTGTCTTTATAGCTAACGTCCAAAATGAGCTCTCAGGGTTCATCCAAATATTCACATTAACCGTATTTTTAACATTAAACATCTTCGATGATCACCGAACCGAATGTGTTCCAGGACCATTTGCTCACCTGGAGAATGTCGTTCACATTGTGTTTCAAATAAACCAAAACTACACTTTTCATACACCTTATATACTGTACATTGCCATTTGTACTTGTTCCCATTACCAACTTATTTAACCTGTCGATTACCACCAGCACTTTTCCGTCCTTATGGAAAATTGCAAGAGTTCTTCCCCTCCCTAAGACAAAAGTTATCACCAGTGCCGACGACCTCCGACCTATTAGCATTTTACCGTCTCTTTCCAAAACCCTTGAAAACGTCGTAAGTGATCAAATTCGTTCTTACTTACAAACACATAGCCTTCTTGACCCCTTTCAATCAGGTTTCCAGAAAGGTCGTAGTACCGCCACTGCTTTAGCTCATATCACAGATGACATTCGTTATGCTCTTGACAATAGAAACATAACAATTCTTACACTTCTTGATTTCAGTAAGGCTTTTCAATCTATAAATCACAACATTCTGATACGGAAATTATCGACGTTTTACAACTTTTCAGACTCTTCTGTAAATTGGATTCAAAATTGGAGCAGCTTAACTGGCCGCTCTCAGTATGTATCTGTTTCTGGTATTGACTCCTCCTTGAGAACTCTTCATCATGGAGTACCTCAAGGTAGTGTACTCGGTCTTCTTCTCTTCTTTTTGTACATCAATGATTTGCCATCTGTATTACAGCACTGTAAATACCATCTTTATGCCGACGACTTTCAAGTATATACATCTTGTTCTCCAAGTGAGCTACCCACATACATTGATAAATTGAATGAGGGCTTACGAAGAATTGTTCCGTGGTCAAATGATAACGGTCTGAAATTGAATCCATCTAAATCTCAATGTCTACGTATAGCTTCTAAAGCAATTCTGTCATCTCTTAACTCTTCTTCCTCTCCCAACGTCTTTCTAGATGGAATGATAATTCCTTTCTCGCACACCGTAAAAAAATAGGTCTTATTTGTAATGAACATCTAACTTGGACGGAATACGTTAGTACTGTCTCTAAAAAGGCCTGTGCAACTTTACATTCTTTGAGCAGACTTAAAAATTTTCTTCCCATCTCCCTTAAGAAAATACTTGTTCAGGCCTTAGTAATGCCTCATGTGGATTATTGCAACGTAGTGCTTGCCAACCTGGATGATGTACACACGTACCGACTACAGCGCATTCAAAATGCTTCAGTGCGTTTTATATTTAATCTTAAACAGTATGATCATCTAACATCTTATTTCAATGGGCTACAATGGTTAAAAGTCTCACAACGACTGGAGTGGCATTATTTAGTGCTTCTATTTAAAATTCTACGCTAACTCATCCTTTTATTCGAAGTCCTATACAGTTTATGTATCTCGTAAGTGGAACGGACTGCCCATTTCCATCAGAGACTCAACTTCATTAACAAGTTTTAAATCTATGCTTTACAGCTACCTCTTAGAACAACACAACTAAGATATGTTTGAATATCTCAAATCGTCAATTTATATCAAATAAACACTAGTATCCCTTTAGCTGTCAATGTAAATTTAATTGTAAGTCGATAATGTTAGTTTATATCAATTCTCATGGTGCTCATGGCATTGCATTTATACCTATAGTTTTCGTGTATGTGTGTGTGTATGTGTGTGTGTATGTGGTTAGTGAACTTTAGATTATCTAAAATCTGTAGTGTAGATAAGTTTTTGTTTTGTTTCCTCTCTTTTAGTTCTTGCTTTATTTTGTTTACATTTATGAATTTCGTTGTATTATAAATTTCTTCCATCTTATAGTAGTGTTTACCGAAACTGTTAATTACTCTCTTTGTATTCATGGTTGAGTGGTACAAAAGGCCGTAAGGGCCTTAACTTCGCCATGTAAAACAAGACGTAAATAAATAAATAAATAATCAGTAATTTTATCCAGATATACAGTTTATATTTCGAGACGTTCACAATATATATATACAGCATGTATAACGTTTGAACTATGAACCATATAGTAAACTTTCATTCTGCGCGGCAGGGGGGAGAAATTCTGTACAGAAAGACGGTGTACAGAAAACCTGTTCGATATCGAAATCTACTGTAGTACGTCTGTTTATATGGCCGTAAATTTGTTTCATTTTTTTTTTTTCATATTGTATGGCAATTCTTGCATTCGACTAAATTGTGATATGGTGTTTCCTTCCTCCTACATTGTTTCCATTCATCTTTATGAACTATTCAGTTTTTGTCTTAATTTCTTTTTTATATTATCTAGATTGTTAATTTAGATAAATGTTTGCAAGGGTATATTAGAGATATTTTTTAATAAAGAAAGTTTCATTTTTAATTTTTGCCCATTTCTATCCTAGTTCAGGTTATGTTCTACTTTTCCTTCTCTATACTTATAAAGGAAAAGTATAACCTTTTGACACGAAAAGTGTACATTGGAAGTTTCTCAATCACCGCATGCGCGAATTCCGAGAAAATATTAACAAATAATTTCCTTGGATCTCCTATCTATCTAATATTAATTTGTGCTTGGATGGCAGTATGAGTTTAAACTAACGAATTATTTCTTTACTCGCACAGAACCTGATTCAAGCGGGGCACTTGAAACTTCACCGTTCGCATCATCCAATTCTTCAAATTTACTCTCCTTCTTCTATACAATTATATTATTTCTGTCTCTGAACTCTTAAGTTTAATTATTCCATAAAAATAAACTAATATATTTACCCACATGAGCCCAAAAGCTCCTGGGAAAAGGTAATATTCGCATTGGAAAATATAGTTTACTTAATACAAGAATGTTTAGAAAGCGAGTTCTATCTGGCTAGGAAGATATTTTTTTTTATAAGATGTCAGATCCGATACAAAAATTATCATTTTTCTGCCTGTCTTTTCAATTGAATTAGGATATATAAATTGTACAATATACCTACTTCTTTCATATTTTCCTTGATATTTACCATCGACAGAATTTTTATCACCTAATTTTCACATTAGGTATAAAGCTTTAGTATGTGTTTTGTTGATGTCAAAACCAGCTAATTCCTCAACAATTCCAAAATTTCAAATATCGTCTTAAATTACTGACCTTTTTGAGCTATGAAATTTACGTCATCTGCGTAGGTATAGTGCTTAAAAATATTTATTAATGTTATTAGAGATATAGAATGACATAATCCTGTTGCTAATGAAACCAAAGCAATATCATATAACAGAGATGCGCACGCGTAACCCTATAACACGCCTACGCTTATTTTTTTATCGTATATCCTAATTTTCAATTTATAGATATTTTAATATATTTTTCCTATAATTCCAATTAAAGTAGGTTTTTATTTTTTGGTTAAATTACGTAATTTTCATGTCGAAAAAAATAACCATTATAGACATTATCGTGGACGTCTTTAAAAGCAGTTTCCAAACATAGTAGGGGAAAGGAATCCCCTTTTTTAGCATACTAAATGATGCCTCGAATTTTCACGAGTTCAAGGTATATAGGATTCATATTTTAAACCACTTTGACTAGTATCCAAAATTGATTTCATCACTGGTTTCAATCTGTTAGCCAGGCACTTCACGAGTATCTTCGTTTCAACAGTTTCTTAGTGTATCATACAACAGTTCTAAATAGACGATATTTGATTACTTTTAATAGAATACCGATCGAAGTGAAGAAATCTTCCTAAATCTTTGGACACTCCCAGAATGATTTCAATAATGTAACCAATTCCTGTATTAACATTTTCTCGTATTTTATAGTCTAAATTCACTAATTTCTTTCCAATCTCCACTAGATGAAATATTAAGCTAATTTATAGCTTCTTTAATTTCCGTTTCTGTAAAATATTGCTTCGATATACACCTTTCCTCTTCATTTAAAATTTTGATACTATGAAAGTTATTTTTAATAACATACATTTCCCACTCCGTTTACTTGTAAATTAACGAATATATTTATTTACTATAACACCATAGACAACATGTACATTATAAATGTCTCCAACCTCATCTTGCAAATCATTAATAACATTTTCTACTGTACGTTTTATCTTTTTTTATTACTGTTTCAAGATTTCATTTATTTTGTATCACTAATTTTTAAAATGTATGTTTTAAACCATTTTATATCTTATTAGTAATTTAGATTTTACTTAGAGTTTTTCTTACATTTGATAACGAAATGATCAGAAATTGCTGTTTGGTTATAAAGCTTGTTAGTGATTAACATCATGATAATATTAAATTGAGAAGAATATGGAAAACAAATGTATCTTTTAACTCACTCTGTGCCGACCTTTTCCCTGAGGCAACATAAACAAAGCCATCCCAGAATAGCGTTGTTGAAATCTTTATGCGGTAATATGGTGATGATCGTATAAATACTTTTTTTACAGACAATGGAGAACTAAAGTCTTGCGTCACATCGCCATGTTAGTCTAAACCAGGGTTTTTAAATGTGGGGGTCGCGAGGTGAGGTGGAAAAATTAATTTACCTAAGGGGCCGGTTTCTCCAACGTCGATTAAATATAGCTTAACCATCCGATAACTAACCGTGCGTTCAATTTTTAACCGTCCGTTAAAAATTTTCCATTTCACCAACGCTAACATTACAAATTTAACAAACCGTTTACAATCGGACCGTTAAGTGAAGAAACCACTTGATTTCTAAATTTCTCATAAGCTAAACGAATTCTGATTGGTAGAGTGAAAAGTTGTGTACACCAGACAAATGAACCTCGCAATCCGCAAGCATTAGGTTGCTGGCACATGTTCGTGTGTGTTTGTGTTTTTATACATGTGTGTGTGTGTGTATGTATTCAAATGATCTCCAAATAAATGCCAATAAAATAATACTACAATCCGTAACAGTAAACAAGGCAAGAATCGTATCCTCTCCCGACTTACGGAAGCAAGTTTCAGTATGTATATCTTTTCGACACGTTAGAGAAATAGAAGCAGATGAGTTGAAAAATGCTTCTTATGTATGAATATGTTAATACAGATTGTTTCTACTTTCGTTTACATAGCTAATTGCAGTGCTCAAAAGGCACTTCATTCTTATAAATACAGACAGGATTAGCCAGTTTTAATCTATTTCATGGAAGTAATACTTTATGTTAGCTACTTCTGTTGTGTGGCGTTAAATGTAGTTCCAATGCTGTTATTTTCATAACTTCGGATGCATCCAAGTATAATGAAATAAAGTCAAGCAACGGGGTATCTCATAGATCAAGTTCAGTTTAGGTCACCCAGCTACTGAGCAATACGTACGCTCTATACAACTCATTCCCTTGCAAATAATTTACTTAGACACTTCTGTAAGTACCTAGCGGTAGACAGCAACCGAAATTCAATTTCGAAAAGTCATACTTAATAATAATTTACATAAATACGTAATCGATTTACTTTACTCACAGGTATAGCGCCACATGGGGAATACCAGTGGCGTCATTTCATGTGATGAATATCACGTATTTGCTACATAATTAATGGAAAGATATCGATGGGCACTAGAAAGCGTAGATAGGTTAGGTAAAACCGGGGTAATTATTTTATCATTATACTTGAAGCACATCACATTTAACAGGCCATCCTTGTGTTCAGCGCCAACGCGGAAGTATTTAATTAATTGCACGTACTTGTTGCAATTTCAGTCTCATACTTTCATGGCCTAAATCTTTCTCCTCTGAGTTTTACATTTTTTGGCTTACCTAAATTGAACTTAACCCTGGGCTGGGACACATTATTGAAGGGCGTATGCGTGTTCTTGCACTCACATCATCATCCGTACTCCATATTGTTCATTGCACGGACCCGAAATAATGTCTGTATCAATTGCAAGTACATTCAGCGCCTCATAACAGAAGTAGCTAAAATAAGAAATACTTAATATGAACAGGAATGACTTATTGGCAATACTTAAAGGAGATATACTCGACGGAAAAACATTCTTTGTACGTAGAATGAAGAAGTCTTATAGTTATTCTAACTTTTCCCGTTTTCATGTGAACATTTAGATTACACGATCGGTAATTTTCACAATACTTTCTTTTTTTACTCCACATCATTTCCCCTCCCAAAATATCTTAAATCGACGTTTCTGGCATGTACTACCACTCTCCGAAAGTTTTGTAAACTATATGCAGACACGTATTAGAGAAAAGTATTCTCCTGAAACTATTTAAAAGGAACTATGTTAATCGTTAAAACGATGTGTACAAAGGAGTAGTAAAGCGACTTCGTGCGGATTTTTTTAACAAGATTGACTTTCTTTTGTACGATATATATTAAAAACAATGATCAAGTGCGTAATTTATGCCTTAGGCCTAAATACGTAGCGCACACGTCTACCTTTCCTTTAAAACCATTCTTTAGAGCGCATCTTCTTAAGCATACCCATATAGTCCCCTAAAATACTCCAACATCATATTTACATTACCCGCAAAGCAGGCAACATTGTTTTTAGATAGTTTTGATCTTTAATACTATTGAAATGCATTGTGCCAAGTTGTATATTTCATCAAGCAATTCTGTGTTTATGCTTTCCATTTATTGTTTCCTGTTTTCAAACTTTCGAGATATACAATCACTATCGGACCGTTAAATATTTAATCGACGAAAGTCTGATGATTAAAGTTAACGACAGCTTTAACAAACCGTTAGCCTTAACCGATGTAGGTGAAACGGTCATTTCTCCTAATCAGACGTTAAATGTGCTTAACGGGTTGTTAAATCTTTAACCAGCGTTGGTGAAACTGGCCGCTAGGGTTTTCTGGCTTAAAACTAATAAATTTCAAAGAAGACATTTTAGTTGGCTTGCTGATTTTATAATTACGAAATAGAATATTATTTGTTAAATAGTTTTTTGGATAATATATAATTATTGTCAGATACAGCAAATCAACTGTCATTTCTTGAAATACAGATTGCACAAGTTAGTGCAAAATCTGAGTCTGTCTTAGTTTAAACCACTTTCGAAATGTCCGGTTCGGACAAACGGGAATCTCCAACAAATGTGTCAGTGATGTCTGTACTTCAAATCGGACGACCTAAGGAGGTCTAGGACAGCTGTTGTTTGGTAACTGCAATCAGTATTTCTGCCAGAACCCCCACCATTATATTTTTTACGGTCAAAATTCGATATAAACCGTGAAAAACGTTATTTATACCCTTCTAATTTTGACTTTACACGAACCCAAACTGAAAATACTGGCGGAATCCCTGACAGCACTTATCGGTCGTCCTAGGCCGGGAACGGTCGTAAACGAAACAATTTTTAACCCACATATATCGAGAGCGGGTGGCAATGGATGGGCGAGACTACGATAGTGTGGTCTAATAATTTCTTTAGAGCAACTAAATTAAATTATTACTACGTAATTAACATATATGTTCTTATAATTAATATTTTGCCTGAGGGCAGGTCCTGACCCGAACGTTCTTGGGCAATATGAACTGAGAGTGATTTGCAATTGTCTTCCATTAAATGAAGGCGTCCTAAAGATGGGACCTACAGTTTAGCGTGGACTCCGAACAACTTGTGCAAGGCAGTGAATGTTACCTCACTGTGGATACTTTCCACATTAATCGATCTGCTGCTATTCTCATCAATGTAGCTCTTGGAAAACGCTTGATTTAATCTGTCCATCTTGCATTTGTACGTTGTCTCGGTCGTTTCTTTTCTCTGGAAATCCAATGTACATGTAGTACGTTCTCGTCCATCTTCCATCTGTTCGTCTAGCTATGTAACCGGCCCATCTCCAATTCATCATCTTCATAGTGTTGATTATATCTTCTACCTTTGTTCGCGAATTCATTCATTTGTTTCCTTGTCCCTACTGGTTATTCCTAACATGCATTTCTATCATGCATTCCCACTACTCTTTGTGTGACTCTCAATCTTTGAGTCGTTTGCACATTCAATGTCCAAGTTTCGCAGTCGTACATCATTACAGGTAAGACACATTGATTATAAATTTTACGCTTCAGACACACTGGTAGTTTGCTTTTGAAAATAAAGTTTTGTCTTCCAAACGAGCTCGACGCCATTTTACATCTTCTATTTATTTCATCAGTCAACTTTGCATTCGATGTTTTCAGTGTTGGGTTAGGTACTAACCTTCAATTGTACCTAGGTACAGGTACTAGGTACAAGTTGGTCAGTGTACCTAGGTACAGGTACTGATAAATGTACCTAAGGTACCTTTTTAGGTACTTGACCCAGTTAGTGCTAAACAGCGCTGGAAATATGAAGAATTAATAGGATGCTGATTGACTAAAATATTACTCCTATATCTTTAGAGTAATAATAATAATAATAAACAATTATTATTAAGCAGGATAAGTTCAGCCAAAGTGTGCCGTGTTATCTAACCCTTGTTAAAAAAAACGGACATTTTCATGCACAATACTGTATATTAATAATATATAAGGAATGAAAACAATGGAAGGGGTTAGAAAGAGCAGAAATTTAAATACAAAAATGCTAAATCATTTTTATGTGTTTCTTCCGCATAAGTAAATCTTTCTCCACGCTTTTAATTTATATATTTCGAAAGAGAATTCCGTGTTGAACATGAGCTTCATCCGTTTGTTTCTTGCGACTGTATACAGGGTGGTAACGTAATGCAGGCAAATTTCGAGGAATCACAGTGCATAACATAAGAAGGTAAAGATCTTGATTATGTGGGTGGAAATTCCACCGAGTCTCGGAGGTACATGCAAATGAACTGTAGAGGATCAAATATCCAATACAACTAACGGTAGAATTGATGCGGCATGCTATTGTCAAAGACTTCAAAATTGTTCTATCTAACTTTGCATATTTCAAAATTTTGCATTGGGTGCGCAAGGGATTTCTCAAAGGAAATAAGTGATTTCAAGATATTCTCTGAAGAAAAGTCGCAAACGAATTATGATTACCTGCTAGGAGTCATTGCGACTCACCTTTACTTCAGAAAATTTCTGAGAACCTCTACTTTCTTTGAGGAATCTCTTGCGCACTCAATGTTTGAATATGCACTTTTATAGATGATGTTTGAAGTCTTTGATGATAACTTGCCATCAGATCTACAA
>JAGDQP010028602.1:1053-24023 GCA_022664845.1 Lepisma saccharinum | reverse complement strand
CACACTACACAAGGTTTGGCAGGAGATAGACTATCGGCTTGATGTGTGTCGTGTTACGCGAGGTGCTCACATAGAGCACTTGTGATGTGACTGAAAAAAACTTTGAGAGTTACCCTTCTTACCACATGTATTACATTCAGATATGTTCATTATATTTCCCAAAATAAATTTATGAAATCGGGTACATCATTTTGACTTACCCTGTATATGAGGCCCCTGCGTAGCTTATTCAGTAGCGCGCTGGACTTCAATGCAAGCTATACCGAGTTCGATTCTCAGTGGGGGCTCTAAATTTAGGTGTTGACCCAGCATCCTGAGGACAGTTGGGAAGCTACTTCAATAAAAGAAGTAGCGGACTGTGGTCATAAGAATCAGGCACATGGCTACGAAAAGGGGTTACGCTGCCACGTAACCCTCTACTTGAACCCAATACAGCCGTCTGGCGGGCCAGGGTCCTTAACTCCGGAAATTTGAACTAATTGGGGATGAGTTTTGTATGGATTCCGGAAAATTCGGATTAAGCGAAAAGGTTAAAATACGCAGTAAATATACCCGATTATCATCCATCTTCATTAATAGTGAGCATAAATCCCAGGTAATACGAATTCACGATCATTCTCCGCTCGAAGGTGTTCAGACTGCCCCAAATTTCCGATTACTGTGGTTTTGTTGTACAGTAAATATCAGAATACTCACCCATTTTAGGCTTAAGCAGCAAAAAGCAAGTGTTGCGAAGCCTTAGAGAACAGCTTTGTCTGTCTGTCCGTCTACAAATTTCAATTCAGGAGTTTCTGGGGCGAGAATAGTAGTTGAGGTTTCGTTGGAAACATCTTGGCGAGACGACCTCAAACCTATACAGACCACACACATCGCAAGGGGCTCAGTTGGTGGGCATTTTCTAAATTACAACTACAAGGGTGGTTGAGGTGTTGATGGAAAGGTCTGTACCAGACGAGTTCAAACTCATATCATTCATCCAGATCTCAGGAGTGGGTACAAGTTCCGGGAAACATTTTTTAACTCAGGGCTAGGGAGGTGTTTGAGGTGTTTTGGGAAAGGTCTCGCTGAGGTGAGTCAAACCCATTTACATCATATAGTGGTCGAGGCACAGTTTATAATTTAGAAACTATGGATACTAGGGCTAGAAAGGTGGTGAGCTGTCGCTGGAAAGGTCTCGCCGCAATTTTTAGAGTGGATCAAGTAACACACGTGAATAGTTCCCCGTCTGGGTTGTGCTTTACTTCTTTTATCCACTGCTGCATGAAGGCCTTTTCCATTTTATCCGTGCGATCTGTGCGATAAGCACAGATCTCTGTCAGTTGTTATTATCATTCATGTAGCTCAGGGAAAGCTCTTGATTTCATCTACTTATCTTGCATATCAAGACACCTTCCACGTCGTACGAGAACTACAGACCAATTCGCTTGTTTGTTCTGTACAAAATGTTCAACAAATTTATTTTAAATCGAATTGAGCCAGACTTAGATTTTAACCAGGGAAGGAAACAAACTGGATTTCGTTTTGCAATTAGCACAATGGACCACATGCAAGTTTTTAATTAGTTACTGAAAGGTCTAATGGGCATGAGTTTCATAGATTTTGACAAGGCTTTCGATTCGGTCTCCTAGGAAGCGGTACTTAATTCCCTTGAATATCAAGCTATCGATTGTGCATTCTTTAAATTACTACGAAATGCTTGACTGCCACATCTGTCATCAGACTACATCAAAAGAGTGAAAAAGTTAGAAAAGGTGTAAGTTAACAAAGATTGAATTTCTCCACAATTATGTTCTGCTGTTCTGGAGAAAGTGCTCGAACATTAAATGTGGACGAATTTGGAATAAAAATCAATGGCAAATACGTAAGTCACCTAAGATTTGCTGGAAAAATAATTAAGAGATGAGTAATAAGAGTTATAAAATAGTAATTAAAATGAATTTGAGTAAAACAAAAGTGATGTATAATCAATATGCTTAAAAGAAGGGAATAAAGATTCACGGAGAATAATAAGTACTGTTGAGGAGTATGTTTACGTAGGGCAGCTGAAAACGTATTCTAAAATGGCTGATGAAAATAAGTAAATATTAAATGACATGGAGATCGTTTGGAATACTAAAGTTTATTTTCAAAAGCAAGCTAATATGTCTCAAACGTGAAGTCTAAAACCAAAGTATCATACCTATGATGATGTATGGCTACGAAATGTGAGCATTAACGCAAAGATTTAGAATTACACTCAGAACACTGGAGACAAGCATGCTAGGAATAAGTAAGCGTTACAGGAAGATAATAGATTTTTCCGCAAACAGAGGTAGATGTAATTAGGACTGCGAAGAAGATGAAATGAAGATGGTGCATCTACATAGCTTGACGAACCGATAGATAACAAATGTTAAACATTGAATTCTCAGAGAAAAGGGACAACCTGCAAACGTCCAAATATAAAGTAGATAGTTGAAATCAAACGTTTTTCAGGAGTTAAATGGATGAAGATAACAAGTGATTGAAATCTGTTGTAAGAAATATGGGGGAGACCTTCAGCCAATAGTGGATAGAAAATGGCTGAAAATGATGGGGATGAATACGATAGAATAACATATACCGATTCATGATTCTAATTATATTTTAGAACAATTTAGCAAATTGAGTGAAAACTTTTCTTTCACTAAAATATGTACCTATCTACTCTGCTTCAAACTTTAATATTGAAAATCGAATAACTTTTATCGGTCTTCAATTAGCTAACTTTTCATAATGCTGTACAACTTTCAATGTTATCAGTTTAACTTCAAACTTTCTTTGAAGATTTGGAGAATTTGAAGAAAAAAATAATGTTTGAAAAACAAATTATATTTGAAGAAAAAATAATAATTTGACTTTATCTTTCTCTAAACACTGTTTCAGTTATTTCAAGTATACAGACATTATCCAACTCTCCAGGTTAGTGCATTACTAAGATAATTTCTGCATTTTAATTCTTGAGCACTAATGTATTTGTAAATGTTTTTTTTAATAACTTGGAAATATTTTTAATGCCCAAATTTATATTTAGTTCTGCAATATCATATCAGAATGTTCCGTCATCTCCTTAATTATTATAAGTAAAAATAGTATGTGCATTGTTTAAATGACCCTTAACTGAATAAATTCTTCAATGATTGTAGACAAAATGGCACTGTAATTTACAGTGTAACTTTACAATAATAATCTAATTTTTTACGATTAAACATTTTCGCTACTACAGTTTCTAATGCGTTTTAATAACTCTATTGACCCTTGTTGTATATGTATTACCTCTTATAAGTATCTCAATATTGTATACAAATGTTAGCTTAATTTTATATTTAGGTTCATATGGAAGCAGCATTTCGAATACACAGCAACAAGGTTCCTCAGGTTAGTCGTACACGGATCATTCATGATGTAATTAATATATTTCAAAGAATATACTTGAGTAAACTTTTATTCATACACTTTTAGACTTAGTTTGTATACTTAGACAGGCTAAACATAAATTAATTACTGTAAGCAGTCTTTAATTAGATTTAATATTATCTTGCTAAGATTAAAACTAAAATTAATTGTTCCGAGCACAGTTTACTCACCATGGATCGTTGTTCATGCGTGCTTAATTTCGATAAAACAGTATCATTTTTTCTTTCTTTGCTAGTCCATATAAACTGTATGCTTAAAATTAAATAGACACAAAAAATTACAATCGTTCTTTTTTTTTACGAATTAATTCTGTTCGATATTATCAAAACGGAAGTTTATTTAACGAAATGATACAACTGCCCTTACATGAATAATGTATTATTAATAAATGTACACATTATGTTTATTACTCAGTTTCTTAATGGAATATAAGAGAAAGTACTTTCTTCCGTTTTGGATACCAGTCTACTTTTTGACTTCTAATTTTCTACGGTTTCCTTTGTTTCAAGGACAATTATTTGCATTTATTCTTTTTCAAGATTAATTGACAAGAACAAACGTCTCTCTTAGGAACGAAAAGTCCATTTTCAATGCTTATTTTCCGTCTTTCCTTTCATTTGAGATTATAACAAAATGCCTCCTTTTAGCAAACTGGAGGAGTTAGATGGTTCCTTTCTCATTGTGAACCTTCAAAGAATATGTTACAATTCAGAATAAATACAACAGCAATCACAAACACAATGCCACAGAGAGTGAAAAATGTATCTTCCTACACACACATTATCGAGACGTACGAGGGGCAGTTGATAAGTCATGAGCCTATCTAGGAAGGATTGTATGATTTGAAAAAACTTTATCAGGGTGAAGCTCAATCCTTCTGAGGAAAGTCTACATTCCTTGAAGCTGATCGCTACTGCCGTGTAGTGGTGGCGTCACAAACGGTCAGTCGAGATGGCACGAGTGAGAAACGTGTTGCTTAACGCGCTGTGATCTGCTACCGGTTTTGCAAGGGCTTGTCGGCGAAGGAAATTCACGAGGTCATGCTGCCTACATTGAGGAACGAAGCTCTGTCACCGGTCAAAAGGTGGGTGATAGCATTTAAATAGGACAGGACATTATTGTCTGATAAGAATCGTCCCGATCGTCCAAAAACAGTGTTGCCAATCCTGTTTATAAGAGATTGGCAACACTGGAGCACCGCTGGGAGAAGTGCATAACACTCCAGGGAAATCCTAAAATGGCACGCACCTGGGACATTCACTTCTTAGGTAGGCTCAAGGCTTATCAAATGTCCCCCGTCGGTTCTGAAATTTCTCGAAAATGGTATAAATCATTATTTAAACCTATCTGACAAATGCGGGTTTTTTTTGTTGTTGTTTTTTTTTTTTAATTTGAAGTCTTCAAGAGATAATTAGGAACTAAACTTTGAAAATATAATCAGACATAGAAATCTGTAATCTTTTGAAATAGCAATCGCTGTAGGCCTTTTCACTTGTTCAAGTTATGCATATCTTAAACTGAATGTTAACCTTAGTCTTAATGCATAATAATAAGATTTGCAACTCAACTCAAATTAATTGTAGTTATCATACGAAAGTTTCATAAATAATTATCAAATGTAATTTTGACTATTTTAAGTTACTTCTATTTTCCATCTATTTAACCTTATTATCTATCTAGTATTTGTCTATCCAATTTTTCTGTCTGATATCTTCTATAATATTCATAGCTTCTTTTTGGACCTTCTACATTTTGCTAGTTGAGCTTTACTTTCCTTCAATAACATATAAACTTTAGGAAAATTACAGTTGTGAAAAAATATAGTTTACCTAAACACGTCGCTGAAAGTAGGGTTGCCACATTTTGATGAATAAATTACGGAACACTCGGCAAAAAATACGGGATAATATAAAAAAATACGAGACAAATCTAAAATAACCTAAAATGAAAGTAACTATGGTAGACAATTTAGAACACCCTTTACTACTAATGACAATTTAGAACACCCTACTCACACTCCAAAAATTAGCACGAGGAAAATGGATATTTTAACTGTCCAACTACAGATAGCATAAGCATCTTTTAGCAAATGGATCAAGCAAAAGGGACCAGTATTATACGGCGCGTCACCATGTTGGGGTCTGGAATAAGGTACCCATATATTTCTCAGGGAGAATCGGGATAAATTCTAACGTTATTTACATGTTTTTTCACATAAATGTACTTGTACTGCTGTTACAGTACAATAAATTAATTAAGGTTAATGAAAACCAACAATCTCCAAAAAAGCACTACACCCGTATACGTCTAATGTATTTTTATCGTTGCACGAAATTTCACTGCTGCTCCTACAAATTCAAATCTAGAGAGTTATAATTTTGAGGGAAGAAAGTTCATAACCGATTCAAGAGTTCGATCAATGTCGACTTTTAATTTTCTTTTTTGTTCATTGTTGAAAGAGCTTCATTGTTATAGGTTTTAATATCCACAACAATCAAGTGATTTTAAGAATGAAGAAAAATGAAAATAAAAAATCGGCATTGATCGAACTCTTGAATTGGTTATGAACATTATTCCCTCAAAATTAGAACTCTCTAGGCTTGAATTTGTATGAGCAGCATTGAAATTTCTTGCAACAATAAAAATACATTAGAGCTACATGGAGGTAGTACTGCCATCTTTTGTTGGAGATCGTTGCTTTACATTAACTTTAAAGGGGGAAAATAGCGTATATTTAACTTTTATAAATGTTTTACATCAAATGGTAACTACTTCTACATTATGAAGAATCTGGTAAAAAAGCAGACAATGCAACATTAGCTCCCTTGAAAAGTGTGCATCTGGTAGTCCTAGACAGAAGTCGTTTCCGAATGTTTCTTTCTAAATGAAACAATAGGTTTTTTCGAAGGATATTTATTCCTCACACCGGAAGTCAAATACCTGGAGGTAAATTTCTTAATCTGAAGAAACTTCCCAAACACCGCAGATGAACGGTCACCCTAGTCTGGAGATGTGGACAGAGTCTACTCGCCAATCTGCATAGTAAACAGTTGGAAAAAACTCTACTACAACTTATTTGTTAAAATTATGGATATGTTGAAAATATATGTTGAAAGTCATAATACGGGACAACCACTCATAATACGGAACCCGTAGTTTTTACCTAAAATACAGGACAACCCGTATTATGCGGGACAGGTGGCAACCCTAGCTGAAAGGAAGCTGTACAAAATTTCGCTTGATTCAATCGAGCTTCCTTTGATGCACCAAATTTCCATCGGTTGAAACTTACACGACAAAAAAATTATCATAAATATGACTCAACAGAAGGATAAAGTAGAACAGGCCTTCCCTTGAGCCATACCTATGATAAATTTAATGTCGTGTAAGTTTTACCTGATTGAGCATTGATGGACCTGAGGAAGCTTGATTAGATTTAGCGAAATTTGTAACGCTTCCTTCAAACGACGTATCTAACTAGACTTTATCATTTTTTCTAAATACAGAAGATGACATGTGGTGTTCACAAAATGGATAAAATATATTAGATTTTTAGTTCGTCTAAACATGTTCCTTCCGTCTCCTTTTCTCCCCTGCCCCGCCTGAAGCTAAGTTAAACAGAATTAGTAAAACTAATTACAGCGAAAGTTTCTAACTTTAAAATCACAAATCATTTAGAAAATTTCCTATCTAGTAGTTCAAACTTTACGGTAAGTCTAATCATTTGAAAATAAACTTACTACCGTTAAATACTCCAAAAAGAAGTTAGCGCTGCTATTCTACTAACAGTCGATAGATAATGCGCAGATCCCTTGATCTCGTGTATACCAACATTAAGTTTTATAGAATAGGTTGAAAACACTGACAACTGGGATGCTTGAGGACGGGTACACCAACCGTATATTTCTATTATATCTGATAATATAGTATAAACGGGATAAAGTATATCGAAAGTTGGCAACACTCTACACCGTCGGTGGTGTTAAGAAAGACGAAAAATGCAGTGTTAGTGTGACTTTAGTTCTTACAGAGAAAAGATGTAGTGAAAGGTGATCTACAATGATTTTGCATTCGTTGTGGAGCATTATTTCCGCTCATGCCGAAGTGGCTGAAGGGAACGAAAAACTTTTTTGGAACTTGTTTGAGTTAGAGTAGCACAAACCTCCTCCAACAAAGCGAACAGTAATGTTGCTATCTGCAAAATTAAGTTAAATGGCGTCAGTGGTGTGTCAACGAATAAATCGCTTTCGAACAAAGCAATTAACCACTAGGACATTGGTTTCAGCAAGACAGAGCCACTGTACATCCCGCTAGTGAATTCTTTCTGCTCCTGTAAAATCACCTGTAAGAACACACTATCTCTATGCAATCACACTTTCCGTGTCCTGCTCACTTACCTGATCTAACCCCGCCTGATGCTTATTTGTGGGTCATTTTCCAGAGGCGTGTCTGCCGTAATCACGTGTCTCGTAATATTGAACAACTCAAATTTAGTGTAACTCGTTAAGTTTCATTGGATTTCGCAGGATACAATTACGTCCGTATTTGATAGATTGCATCGTCGCGTCTGTTGTTGGACAGAGTATACTTGGAGCATGTGTATTTTGTGAGCTGTTTGATGTGTTTTTTGATCAGATGTTGTCTTGTACTGCTTGGCAATTTGTGTCTATAACATTGGGAATTAAATTTCAGTTAAAGTTTCGTACATCAGTACATGTTTTACATTTCGGCAATACAGTACACGTTATACGTTATTTCCGGCCATAATATATTTATGCCGATTATGGTGTAAATAGATCTAACGGAATGAAAATAATTTGATAAATTGTTTTAATTGGTTGTCAACACTGACCCACTGCACCAATCAAGTTCTTAGTTAGTCTAGCCAAAACCTTTCAAATGACACCTTGTGATTTCTGAAATTTAATTTTTGGACAGGGCCATCAAAAATACGAACTGATGGACCGCGTTCAAATATAAGATCCTTTTTCACATCGTTTCACTATCAATGAACCCGAAAAGAAAATGATTTCATTTCCTATTTCAATGCATGAATTCAAACGTTAAATCACAACACTAAATTCTCCACTCAATGAAAATAAGAATTGATAAGAATTTTTTATCAATTGTCATAATACATTGGAAGGTAAAATAAAGTATTTATAGTCAAAACAAAATTAGTTTATTAACTAAATAATTTCTAGTATTAACGAAATATTAACTAATTTAATATTTTTAATTTTAAGTTGTTTTCTTCTTAACTTTCAAATTAAATTATAAACTTGCATTCTTTACAGGATCAACGTCGGACATTGCTGGTGACAGTAAGTAATATTCAAGCTTGTATACCATATAAATGAAATCATAACTGGTTTTAAAGAATAATGATTTATATTAAATATAATTGTTTATATACATTGAAATACAAAAGCACGAGATAGTTTTGAAAGAATCTTACAAAAGTAGCAGCATTATTGTTGTAGAAAGTATTATGTGCAATAGCTTACAAAATAAATACACTACTTTTGACACGAGAGGCTGCTAAGTAACTGATTTTTGCAAAGGTGAAAAAGATTTGAGGTGTATTGCAAGGATTCACTGCAAGGATTACTCAGATGATTTTGGCTTTATACATTGTCCTCACAGAGGTTGTTTTAAGAAACTTCTAAGTACCACCAAGCAAAGGTAAATATATCCGATGCGAAGTGAAAGACCCATAGGCAATGCGGAAGTACCTCACCATATATTCTCAACCTACAGCACAATGAAGTGGGGAGGCTAGTCCCACTCTCAACGACTTTTACCTCCTACGGAACGTCTGTTACTTGATTTGATAGGAGATTTGCGTGCACCTAAGAGCACTACGCATGAGCTTCTCCAGCGTTCTGGACGATATTTGCACCCGGCAGCCCGATTCGTAGTCAGACGCGCTCCCGCCTGAGTCACGACGACCCCTGTACATAATTAACATAAAGGGAATTATTTTCATTTTTGACAGTTGATATGAAACTTCTATATTGAGAAGCAGTGTTAATTAATAAACCTGTAAATGCTTTCTACTTCTGTTAAATTTTATTCTGAGGATTGTTATTTCTTTTCCCTTTATTTAGGTCTTCCAGTGTGTAGATCCAGGTTGCTCACACTTGCGAAACTAGTTAAAGGTAAACTTTTTTTTTTTTAAGTATCTTACTAGTAATCAAAGATTTTAAAGAAAATTTTTACAACACAAAATGTTCAATGTTTCATAAATAAACGTAAAATATAGATATGTTAAAACACTTTGAAGTCCATATAACTTTAAATATGTATCGAGCACGATTCAGGTTTTTAGGAAATCAAGTATACTGAAATTAAGTAAACTAGAGATGGTTTCTAAAACTGTCTTCTTAGGCTATTTGCATATTTATAGTGAAAGCGTTGCATGAAGTTGAATTTATAAAAAAGGTTGTTAAAAGTACTAATCCCAAAGAATGTTTACTAAAATAACTGAAACTGCAACATGTACTGTTCTTTATAACGGCCAAGGTTGCTAACTGTCTCAGCTACCCTAATTCCTTTTATTTGAATTTAATTCTTAAGGCCTTTAAGCAACTTTGGCTCAGACCGGCTGGATGATGATGGAATCATTGGTGAAATGAAGAAAGTGAGAGGAAACGGGAGAACCCTGCGAAAACTCACGCATACGATGTTTGTTCACCAGAAAGCCCACGTGGCACGAGCAAAGTTTAAACCGACGAACCCAAGCGTCAGAGCTAAGCTCTCTCACTGCTGAGTCACCGCGGCTCTCATATGTATAGTTGAATATTGAATTTATCTTATGGCCTCTAAACACTTCAGGCTCAGGGCGGAATAGAAGGGGGGAGGATGTTGGAAGGTAATCGTCAAGGGTCCAATTTGTAGGTCTCATTAAGACATTTCCTTGATGTGACCGAGGTAAAACCTGAAAAGGTATCTGTCAGGATACGCGGCCGCTAGGATCATTCCCAGGACCTTCCGATTGTTAAGCTAATGAGTACAAATGTATATGTATGTATTAAAGTCTCTTTAACTCACCATGGGAACAACTAATAGAGATTATATAAGAGTTCATTTTAAATTTGACATATTAAATTAGTAAACATGAAACCAAATTAGATTTTCTTTCAAATGCATTTATAAGAAAAGACACAGAGTTTCGAAGAGTACAGTTGAAAAATTATACAAGGTTAGAATTTCCGTACTTTTAATTGGAAATTTACCTTTGTAATTAATTGCTTTCAATGTTGAACGAAAGAAAACATGGAACGCCAGTTTTTCCCTTGTATCTTAAATTTTAGTTTCTGTGGTGTTTGAATATACAATATCATCTTATTTCCTCCAAAATTAAAAATAAATACAGGTAACAACAGACATCAGATTAGTTTTGTTTTACACTGCAAATTTCTAGAAATGCGAGGGTTTTCGAATTCAAGAAACAAAATTATATAGTAGTTTGAAGTTCGATCTCTTGTTACGCGTACATTTAACATACAGACGATCAGATATATCTTCCTCCTTTTTCAAAATGTTTGTGAAAAAAATTTACAAACCCATAAGAAATTAAGACGTTAAATTCCTTAATAATTTCAGATTGGCAACAAGGAAAGGGTTCTCCTGAAATCGACAATGGTATGTATTAGTTTTGTTTTCACGAAGCAATGCAATTGTTTCTGGATAAAATACATTTTATTAATAATTTCAGAAAACGTTGAGCTCTTTTACTGCACAATTTTGTCTTTAACAGAACGTCTCTGTAAATTTCTAAAGCAACTATATAAACTGTAAAACAAAGTAAGTTCAATGTATATATTCATTGGACGAAAGAGATCCCGGCATAACTTCAGCTTTTATGTTATTCAATGGTATTATTTGAGGATATATGACATGTATCTTAGGCAACTTGAAAGTGGAATGAAAGTGCGAAGGTGAAACAATATAAAGTTATGAAGGCCCGAATTAGATTTGATTAGCAGAAATTGTATATGGAGCGAGTATAGAAGAATTTTGATTATAGCAAATAGGATGACATGTGATGAGCGTAAGTCACACATCCTTGTTTTCGAGAAAAAGGAAAGAATCCTTTCATATAGAAATTGAGTGGACAAACTACATAATAAACTTACCTACTGACGTTATTAACATGTTTACAACAACAATAGAGTATGTTAGGCCTTTCGAATGCTGTACTAAACAGTTTGTATTACGTATTGCTCAAAATTGGACTTAGGCGGTTCTAACTCTCAGATTCAAAAATTAACACATAGTATAAAAATAACATTACTTATTCCTGAAGAACTTCACCGATTATATACACTTGATTTCATCAAATCAAAGCTAATCAAAAACTGAAAATAAAATGTGATCTTTCTTCCATGTGTGATTCCCAAAATAATTAAATATAGTTAGGGTTAATAATTAAATCGTACAGGGAAGGGGGGGGCATGGCCAAGAAAGATGATTTCTTGTAAAACGCATTTTCAAGTCTAACTCCAATGTTTTTTCATATTCGTAAAACCGCTATAACTTGTGGATATTTTTCGCATTTGGATTGGGACTTTCCTAGTAATTAGCTGTTATTGTGTAGTACATGTTACGACTGCAAATTCCATTTTCCTTTTGAAAAACTGAACATCTCTCCTTCTTTCCCTGCATTCTTCAATAGCAATTAAATAAACTCAAGTAAAATACATAATTATTGTATAAGACCTTTCTCAGTATTCACTGAATATACAAAAGTGTTAAACACAAGTCAAGAATAGAAATTTGACAAAATCAGTGAACGTTTATTTCGTCTTATTTGGAGGTGACAATGTTCGTGAAGAAGCATAGCTCAATTAAAGCTTGCTTATTCCTGCGAATTAATAAATGAAACATGTTGCATAATAATTTTGGAAAAATAGTTATTTTGTATTAACATCAAATACGTTATTGGAACAGTCGTCACTGGAAGCAGAGCAATGCATTTATAAATTGATCATTTCCATATGTACTTCAAAGAGACACATAACAAAACAAGAACTACTTTTACATCCCCTGCTGTTTGTTTCTTATTTACAAATATTTCAAATTTGTTTAAGCAAATATATTTTATTTTGTTCACTACATTATGAAAAATAAATCTCACATGAATACGTAGAAGTTCCATTGAAAACGAATTCGAAAAATTATGCATAGTTTCGGAACAATAGGCTCTCAAAGTTACATCATGACAAATGACGTCATATCTCAACACAATGACGTGAGAGGTGTCGGCTTAGTAAATTTCAATGGAAGTAGTACCCGATACATCGATTTAAGCAATGTTTATGATTGAGGGAGTGCCGCATAGATAGAGATTCGCAGATTTACTTCAAAGGAACTATTTTTTTAGCGATGTGAAGAATCATCTACTAACTTTGTCCCATTATTTCAGGAACACACTGTATTTCAAAAGGATTCAACCCTCTATTCTATGTTTATATTGAAACTAGGAAAAGAACACAAATTACAAAAGAGAACATAAATGTACGTTACAACAGACGTTGAAAGTGGGTTCCTCTTAACCAAATGCAGGTTTGTTCTCATTGCATGACATTTGAAACTACCTTACGTAATATCAGTTCACGGACATTTAATATATATCTTTCAATGTTAGCCTTCAAGTTTTCAAGTGTAATGTATGAGGATTATTTCTAAACACAATACCTATCAGATATGTCCGAGGGTAAAAATCTAGTACTGTAACAACTAAGGATTTTGCGGACCACAGACCTTTTCAATGAAATGTTTACTGAAAAACTAATATAACATTGCCATTATTTCGTTATCTTCTTGGCACCAACACCATCGTTTATTCATTTTCAATCGTGTATTAGACTATTGGATGAGATCACGATAAACTTCAGGAGCTACAGTCACTGCAATGCTTAATTAAGAACTACAGACCATTTAACACTCATACTCGGTCTGTGATTGTTGATCGTTTTCAGAACCTATTTTAGAAAATCAAGGTCATATTGTCTACTTTTCGGGAACAGGAGACTGAGGAAACTTGAACACATCTCCTCTCTCATATGTTTGCAAGATTTTTCCGCCAACTAAGTTTCAACAATATATACACATTCGTCTACGAAATACGACATAGCTCACATTAAACAAAGAAATGATTGTCTGATTACTACTAGCGTATGCCAAGGTCGATGCTGTTAACCTTGAGTACAAGGTTAGCATTACCACTCGACTCGTATTATAATATCAAATGTACATATAATGACGTAATCCACTCTTCTCCTTAGGACTGCACCGTTTTGAAACGCATCGTTCTGCATGAGCTCCTTGGCTAACTTGTTCATTACAATAAGCATCTGAACTGCTTCGTTTCTAACAGTAAATTTCGATGCTTTGATTTATTCGATTTTGTTTCATTCAGTTGGAATTTTAACCTTCTTCTGATAGCAGAGCAAGATTGTATTTTAATGTAAACAGATTAAGAGATCAGTACCTACATTGCATGTGCGTGCCTTCATATTTTTAAAAATAAAGAACAAATGACAAGCAACAATAAAATTTTGCAAAGCGGGTCCATAATACTTGTTAATGTGTGTCAAATGGACTAATTTGAGATTATGACATTGTTTCTTTTAGCTGAGAAATTATAATATCAATAATACCGAACGTCATACCCAAAGTTTTTTAATGTAGCTTATAAGACTACACTTGTAATAAGAAAAATATAGAGCCCTGTCTTCCGTTTTGCCTGCCTTCTAACAAGAAGGGAGACCCTCTGCATTGGATACTTAGCCAAACGTCATACACACTGTTGACACATGTTATTTCCTCAGTGGACTGTGTTGTAGTTAAGTCGCACGACAAAGCTGCTTTCGCTCCTGAACAGCGTCAAAGAAAGTTTCCTTTTCCTCTCCGCTTGCGCTTTGAAACAGTGTGGGAAAGAAAGTTGGCAATATCGTTAATGCCCTTTCGCTTTCTACGCAGACCAAGCCTAGTTTCCTCTCGCGTCTTCACCCGAATCTATTCTTTCATTATGTATGTATTTAAGTTCTTCAAATTGTGATGTAGTTCATTTACAAGACATTCATAAACAATTCGGTATAAGACTTCCCTAAATTTCATTATTGCTTTTGATTTGTCCAGTACCTTTTAAAAATATGAAAACACACTGCTCATGCGGAGTATTGGTACAGAGACCTATTAATCAGTGGGAGCCCGTGGTGTACTTCTACAGAGGAAATGCCCTGACGCTACTATGTTCTTCATTGCGTGAAGTTTGCTATAAATAAAAAATTTAGACACAATACTTTTAAAAGTGCCCTGTAGACGCCAGGTCCCGCCAGGGCTAAAACGCACCACTGGTGGAAGCTAACACTGATTCCGAACTTTCTCTTTCTCTTACTCATAGGTTTGATTTTTGGGTATTTTCAGTGGTCTAGAATCAACAAATCATTAATTATTTACATGAATAATATGTTAGTAATATTATTTAATTCTTCTATATTTCCTGATTTTCCTTTCAGTGCTGGGGTCTTTTACACAATCCGTCTCTGGTTCTCAAGCAGGATCTGCAGCGTCACAAGAAAGCTATTCTCAAACTCCTCCCCCTTATTCTCAAACTCCTCCTCCTTATTCTCAAACTCCTCCCACATATTCTCAAACTCCTCCCCCATATTCTCAAACAGGATTTGGCCAATCAGGATCTTATGAGCACGGTAGCCTCGGAGTAGCTGAAAGTTCTGGTAAGTACAGTAAAAGTATATAAAGCTTTATTAACAATAGGATGGTAATGCGCTTTCATAATAACGTAACGACAGTATCTTGTTTCTGTTTTATATTTAATGGAGTTGACACTCATCAAATTATTTAATGGTCACTATTTAATGAAGATATATTAATGACCATAACGACTTCTGATGATAATTCTAGTTACTACGTAAAGCAATTAACTTCTAACATTCAATCAGATTTTTAATTTTTGTATTTTATTCTACTGTAGAACATTGAAAGTTGTAATAATTTTATATATTATTTTCCAATTTATGTGAATAATACAGTAATAAATTCAAAGTTGTTTAAATTAAAATAACACCTACCTTTTACGCTCGTATAATGTACGTTCTAACATAAAGTCCGCATTTCAATTTTCAGGAAGAGATGGAGGAAAATATATTGACCCTTGTCATAATGTTGTCACATTTCGTATTTTAATATTTGTTATTAAATTTTGGGGTAAAGCGCGGTTATTACAAGAATGTATACAATATTTAATTTAAAATGCTAAAGTAACCAGGACTCAAAATGGAAATTTTCACGAAAGGGAACGCTTTAATTTCGTTAATATACTATGGTTATATTGTATCTCTCATTATTATATTAGACAGAACAGTAACGTTCCAGATATTCACGAACCGGAATAACGTATCAGTCCATTTCGAGCCCTGAAACTAACGTTATTTAGATTCCTAAAATAATAAGTATGCCTATTTCTGGTTCTACAAACACATCAATTTTCATGTTCACGAACAAGTTGGTGGTATATTTTAAAACAATATATAAAAGCACTTGTCTGTTCAGAATGAGAGTATACAATATTACGTGCGGAACCAGTTCCGCCTATCCCGAGTCCGTGGTATACTCGGTAACGTCGCGGATTTCGAATCGGCAGTGCGGAGATGCGCGAGGTCGAGACTCGTTGCCATCCACCCTGAGGAATAAATATGATTTTACTCAGTGTCAGCAAGCAAATACGAGGATGGTATCTTCACTAAAATTCTACCCGCTACCTGCCCCATTCATATTGCATGAAGAGGGATAATCAAAACTTGCCCTCAGACTGAAGAGTCATTCAGAGTAAAAAGTATAAGATCAAGTGCTTTGATTTATATGCTTGTCGTAAAGCACTGCTTCATAAAGAACACTGACAAACAACAGCGGGGAAGTTGGAGCTTTAGCGTTGGAGTTACCGTATCGGACAGCTAATTTGGTGACCCGGTTTCGGTTCCCGCCGGAGTAATGTTTTATTTTATTTTTTTTAGAAAAATATCTTTATATATATATATATATATATATATCACCGACATGGCAACTCGAACGGACCTATACGTTGCGACCCTCAACTGTAAGTCACTTGCAGGAGAGGACAAATTAGAAGAACTGCAGAATGAACTTAAGAGGATTAAGTGGGACATCATAGGACTATCAGAAGTGTGGAGGAAGAATGAAGAACAGTTGGAACTACCGTCAGGGCACACGTTCTACTACAAAGGAACAGAAACTGGAAAAGCGACAGGCGTTGGCTTTATAATTAATAAAGACCTGAAGTCACGAATCACAGAAATTGAAGGAATTTCAGATAGAATCGCACGGGTAGTAATAAAAATTAAGAAGAGATACAGTATGGAAATTATACAAGTGTACGCTCCAACAACCTCGCACCCGGAGGAGGAAGTCGAAGACCTATACGAGGAGATCCAGAAGATTTTGGATAGTAGCAAATCGCATTACAAAATTGTAATGGGAGACTTCAATGCGAAAGTAGGAACCAAGCTCAGCAGTGACACGAAAGTGGGAAACTTTGGATTTGGCAAAAGAAACAAGAGAGGAGAGAAATTAGTGGAATTCCCAGAAGCCAACAGACTGTTCATTTCCAATACATTTTTCAAGAAACCGCCCCAGAGGAAGTGGACATGGAAAGGCCCAAATGGGACCAAAAACGAAATAGACTACGTTCTTTCAAATAACAGGGCAATTGTGCAAGACGTGTCTGTTCTAAACAGTTTCAAAATCTCGAGTGATCATAGGATGGTGAGATGTAAGCTGAAACTAAATACTAAACTAGAGAGAAAGAAGCTTATCAGAGGAAAACCGTCAGTTTTAGATCTGGAAAATCTTGGAAAACACAGTCAGACATTCGAGATAGAACTAAGCAACAGATTCAGCGCCTTGGAAGAGTTAGAGGATGAAGAAGATATCGATAGCAGAAATAAAATATTGACTGAGATAATAAGAAAAACAGCCAAGGAGATAGCAGGCACCAGAAAGAAAAAAGAGAGCAAAATCTCAGAAGAAACTAAGCTCTTGATGAAGAAAAGAAGGGAAATGAAAGAAGAGGAAAATTGCATAAAGAGGATTGAGTACATAGAACTAAATAAAACCGTAAGAAAGAAAATAAGAGAGGATGTACGAAGATATAACGAAAATCTTGTTAAAAATACAATCGAGGAAAACAAGAGTTTGAAGAAAGCCAAACAGCAGCTCATGATAGGGAAAAAGCAAATAATTGCAGTTAAGAGACCAGACGGGACCGTAACACGAAATAAGGAAGAAATTATAAACATATTTCAAAATTTCTACACAGAATTGTACTACTCCGAGGAAGAACTAGGAAATGAAGATTCAGAAGAAATTGATGTTGATGTCCCAGACGTAATGAAAGAAGAAGTGGATAAAGTACTTCGAGGGATGAAGAACGGAAAATCACCAGGAGAAGATGGACTCACAGCAGAGATGTTTAAATGGGGAGGTGAAAAGATGAAAGAGGAAGTTGCTAAATTATTCTCGATGTGCTTGAGGAAGAGAGAAATACCCAGAAGTTGGAACAATGCCATTATCATCTTGTTGTACAAGAAAGGGGACAAAGAACGCGTAGAAAACTACAGACCAATTAGTTTACTGTCAGTCCTATACAAAATGTTCACCAAAGTTATTTTGAATCGTATTGAACGAGACTTGGATTTTAATCAGGGAAGGGAACAAGCCGGATTTCGTCGTGGATTTAGCACAATGGACCACATACAAACATTGAATGAAGTTATGGAAAGGACTAATGAATATGAACTTCCATTATGTTTGGGATTCATAGATTTTGAAAAGGCTTTCGATTCGGTCTCCTTGTCAGCAGTACTTAAATCACTTGAACATCAAGGCATCGAAAGTGCATACATCAAGTTACTGCGAAACATTTACTCGACTGCCACTTCTGTCATTAGGCTGCATCAAGACAGTGAAAAATTTAAAGTTGGAAAAGGGGTAAGGCAAGGAGATTCAATTTCTCCGAAACTGTTTTGTGCGGTCCTGGAGAGAGTGTTCCAGAATTTAAACTGGGATGAAGTTGGAATTAAAATTAATGGCGAATATCTTCATCATTTACGGTTCGCTGATGATATAGTCATGTTTGCTTCAAGTGCAGAAGAACTACAAACCAGAATGGAAGAACTGAGTAACGAGAGTTCGAAAATAGGCCTTAAAATGAACTTAAGTAAAACAAAAGTAATGTACAACCAACATGCTGCAAAGAAGGAAGTGAAGATTAACGGAGAGACAATAGGCATAGTTGATGAGTATGTTTACCTAGGCCAGCTTAAAACATCGAATGCAAAGTTGACTGATCAAATAAATAGAAGATGTAAAATGGCGTGGAGTTGTTTTGGAAGACTACACTTTATTTTCAAAAGCAAACTTCCAATGTGTCTGAAGCGTAAAGTTTATAATCAATGTGTCTTACCTGTAATGATGTACGGCTGCGAAACTTGGACATTGAATGCGCAAACGACTCAAAGATTGAGAGTCACACAAAGAGCAATGGAGAGGTGCATGCTAGGAATAACCAGGAGGGACAGGAAGAGAAATTAATGGATTCGCGCACAAACAAAAGTAGAGGATGTAATCAAGAGTGCGAAGAAGATGAAGTGGAGATGGGCCGGTCACATAGCTAGACGAACAGATGGAAGGTGGACGACAAATGTACTACAGTGGATTCCTAGAGAAAAGAAACGACCGAGACGACGTCCAAATGTAAGATGGGTAGATGAAATCAAGCGTTTTTCAGGAGCTACATGGATGAGGATATCAGCAGACCGAGATATGTGGAAAGAAAAGGGGGAGGCCTTCATCCAGCAGTGGATAGAAAATGGCTGAATATGATGATGATGATGATATATATATATATATATATATATATATACATACACTGCATTTCCACATTTTATGAAGTTCACTAACCATTGGTTAGGTTAGGTTTTCTTTATTTATACGCCATCCACTCTAGTTTACGGCAACAATAGCAGGTGACTCTGGCGTCAAATTATGAGATTAATACTTTCTACTCCGAATCAGTCGTGACGAAACGGACTTAGGTTGCAGTTGCCAGTTCGACCCAGAAATGAAAATTAAAGGAAAGGGTCAAGCATACTACTCACTGTAATATTATACTTAATAATAGCAATGTAATTAATTAATATTGTAATTGAGCAGCTTAAACCCAAGGTACAAATTTAATTAGATTGTTTTAGGTTCCGTTGTGTTAAATTGATTTTAATAAGAAATACTTAAGCTGCCAAATTAGCAAATCAGTTTGCTTTAATATTGCTGTATCATAACTAGGAGCTGTTAAGTTTAATTACATTCGCTTTGCGTAAGCATTACATTTATTCATTGAATTAGGTTGCGCACTCTATAGAATGGCCGTGATTTAAATGGAAATTTAACTTCGTATGGCAAGCTTATTTTCTATTAAAGCAATGTGATATTTGATTAAAGCTTTGTTTATTTTATTAAAGCCCTGTTCATAATATGAGTTACAGATGATTACTGAACTAATGCGGAAATGTTAATATATTATTTTGCAACGGGAAATTGGATGTTCAAACTACGTGTTTGGTTGGTGCATGTGCACAATGTGAATGTGTTTACAAGGTCATTTAATTTCCATATTTTATTAACTAAATTGATTGTATTACCTTTACAGTTTGATCCAACGTTGTTTGATCATAAGTTTAGTACGAATGGAGATGAAACAGGGAAATATGGAGTTGATATCTGATATCATCGAACAGATGTTGCATTTATGCTGGTACATTGTTATTTATGATGCTATTTGTCAGAGGGCTTGTTATTGGTGGAAGAATGTTTAGGCAGGAGAGCAGTGATGAGACATTAATCGATAGATGGCGGGATTAAATGCTCTTTAAATTTAAGATAAACTTTAAATTATGAACATTTCTTTTGGAAAACAAAAAGTGTTAAAGAAATCTAGGCTTTAGCGGCATGCATTGGTGCAAGGATTATGTCTAAAGTTTTATAAGTTCATTGAAAACAATTATTTATTTTTAATTACTCACGAAATTTCCCCTTGTACTCACTTTTTAATATATTATTCACCAAATGTAAACACCTATATTCACGAAATTCTATTGCACCTAGTCATTGCTTTATATCCTAAGGGAAACATCAAGTCAGTTGTCATCACGAACACCTCTCGATGATCCCTCCTAAAGCTATCCTCCAAACGATATATCAGTCTTCCCGATGGCCTCTTTCTCTCCCACTTTCCAATCACGATGGAATACATTTTTCGCCTTTCCTCCATCCGAGCTACAAGAGTGAAACGAAACTGTAAGGTCCTTTTAATAAATACTTAAATTTGTCAATAGAAAGGGTGTCCTGAATTTATAACAAAATCGTTAATAAAATTCACAGAAGATTTCATTCAGAATTTTACCAGTTGAAATATGAGATTGATGAACAATCTCCATGGTGCCAAGATACGAAACGTATAAAGAACTATCTAATCTGTATAGATGTTGCATCACTGAACTACATCCTTCAACAATGAAACATGTGTATACCTGGCGTTGAAGACATTATCACCTCTAAAACAATGTCGAAGATTTTAATGCGTCTTGTACGCCTTTAAGCAGAAGTGTAGCGAAACATCCTAAGACTGAAATTAATCAGAATTTACTTAAGTGGAATTACTCACTTAAGTCCAGTGGCGGTCGGTGCCTTGGGTTCAGTGGTTCACTGAACCGTTATGTATTTGAGAGCAGTAATAATAAAATTAATTCACTAAAAAATACAATTTGTTAATGTAAAGATTGTTCTTATTACAGAAGTGCTGCCCAGTATAATGTGAAAAATTGTCACTTTCTTTTTAGTCTATGGAACGTCTTCAACAGTGTATAAGTCTATGGTTGTTCTTTATTTCCGCTCTGGCTTTTCGCTGTACTCAAAAATGAACCTGATGCATGCAGTTGCACAGACTTCTTCGGGGAGGTGAAGAGAGGCGGCAAGGTCTCTTCGGTGCTAGAAGGGAGCAACGGGGAAGTAAGATCTCGCTGCACAGCTTGGCAGCTCAGGCGAGCACAACTACTTCGGTTTTCTGTTCGGATATCTTCGGAGATAGTTCACTCATGGAGCATAGTTAGTTTAGTGACGCGAAGCACAATGGAAATCAAATGGACGCAGCTAAAGAGACAAATACGTCCTTATTTTAACTTAAGAAATATATTTAAAATATTTTTCTTTTCTTTAATATATAGAATAGACATGCATCTTGTGTGTTGTTGAGTAAAATCATGACACACTCGAGTGTAGAGTCTCACCGTGATAATGTAGAGTGAAATTATCATTTTGAAGAGACAGTGCAAAATGATATGCGCGTATGTATTGTGCATTTGCTTCCTGTAGAAATAGTCATAAAGACAGGATTCGGAACTATGCTGGAAACACAAATAGAAGCAGTTTCAGAAATACTTTTTTTTGTTTTTTGTTTAGAATGAGGGTATCTTGACAAGAAAATCTGCCTTTTAAAAAATGCGTTATTTAGCTCATCTGTAAACGCTTTTCTAGAATTCCGTAAACAGGGATTTCGCCAGGATTTTCAGTTTGCGGGGTGTAAAATCAATTTGGGAGGGTGTAACTTTGTAAGTGAAATTTTGTGCGTTTTCTATCGATTTTTCACAGCAATTTTTTTTAAGTTGGGGGTGTTGTGAAGACTTTGGGGGTAAACATCCTCCACAGGGGGGGCTGGCAGAATTACTGTGTAAATATGTTAACGTGAAGTACCCGGTTACTCTTACATCCAGTCATTTAATACAAGAATATTCGCAATGTACGCCAGCGACTCTTTCAGTTTATGAATCTTTTATAAGCGGAGACCACACTGCAAAAAATGGATGTGTTAATTCAATATTTTCGGTGTCCCAGGGCGACATCGCTTTTCTCTTGTGTTAAATCGACTCAACAAACTGTGTTGATCTTGGTAAGAAATTTGATTTTATTTATGGCTTTCTGGCAAGTAAGGTTCAGGCCGGGATAGAGGAAAGGAAAGGGTGCAGGAAGTGTCGACCAGGGCCTAAGTTGAAGGTACCATCACGATATTTGTCTTGTGTGGCTGAGGGAAAACCTCTCAGTCAGGATAGCTGTTGTGTGTTGTTGAGTGAAGTAGAGTGAAGAACCGCAAGATAATATGCCGGGCATATAGAATAGGCATGCATGTTTTGTAGGAAATCGTGGCAGTCCCAGGAATCGCTCCGCGCAATTTCATAAACAAAACAATTTTTCATTAATAACATCAGAAGAAAAATATAGTTCTCTTCGTGTTCTTGAGATAAAACAAAAACAAACGAGTTGAGGTAAGAATTTTTTAGAATTTTTAAGGTTCAAATTTACAAATTTTCTACCATGAAGCTTCTCCGTCGTTCTAACTAAGCGGCATGACTGTAATATATATATACATACACACACAT
>JAGDQP010028601.1:0-24023 GCA_022664845.1 Lepisma saccharinum | reverse complement strand
AAACAAAGACATAGGCTAAAGATAAGGAATAGTGTTTTTCAAATCTATTGCTGCTTGACTTTGAGAACTCGAAGCTTTGTCCAGAATTTCTTCACCCTCCCCCTTCTGTCAATGATCTTCGGAAACTGTTACAGGGAAGCTACACACACAACTGTCACCCTCGGATGATCAGTAGTAGTTTAAACCTTCACTAGTTTAAAGGTTCAGCATAGCTAGAAAAAAGAAAACCTTTAACTTTGGACGAAACAGTTGAAGCTATATGTGAATTTGAGAATGGAAGATGAAAATCTTATTTTTGTCGTAAATTTAGTCAAAGTAATTTTACTGTTCCGCGGAATTTAGTACAGTACTTTATTTTACGTTATAAAATCTTTTACTGTCTTACACGGCTGAACTTTAATAAAATACTGTACTTTATGTTGTATATCGACTTGCACTGTTAATGCCAGTTTTCAAGTGAATACAATCTAAACTAGACCTAATTAAGTTTGTTCAGCATCAGTTTCCATCTTACTCGACTGATGGCATAAAACTCGGTTACAACGACACTATTTTCAGGTCCCTTCGATGTTGTTATATACCGAGTTCTACTGTACATTCTATCCTATCTTTGAAATAAGTCAAGTGACAGGGTTGAAGTTAGGACTCTATGGTTACCATTCCACACCACTTCCAGCGAAAACTTGACCATCCAGAGTAACGATGTGTTCTTCAATTATTACCTGAAACCATTCAAAGACTTCTGAAGTATGCTTAGGCAGCGTTCTTCCTCTTCCACAGACCAATAGTTCAGAACCATTTGGCAATGCTACGCTTCCGATCCAAAGTCATTCTCAGTAGAGGTAGTCTACATCGACTTCAAACAAATCACACCTGTATAAATATACCGAGTATCAAATTGGTGTTAAAATTGGAGTATTCATTTAGTTTGGGAGCGCCATGGACTTTCCCCTCCCCTAGGAAGTCTTTGTTTCCACCTAGTGTGAAAATTTCGCTGGTACATTGAAAAACTCTAATATTTCAATTGTCATGACAATAAAATAAATTTGGAATCCTATGCTTTTTTTTGGGAATATGCAGCCTATAGAGTGTTAGCTGAATATAACAGATATAAAATTGTACTGATGAATTTCTTTTAATTGGAATCACTGTCTAAGATTTGAAAACAAATGAAATGAATGCAATATTTTTAAGTGTCTATTAAAGATGTTTTAATTCATTGGTAAAATATTTCGTTTTAATATTTTTGGATATAGAGAGAAAATGAAATGTGGCTTTTTCGAAGACGAGCCCAAATATAAACTTTCCTTGTGAAGCACATGGTTGAATACATATGTGTTGTTCTTCTTGTGTAGGCCGATTTTTGGAGTTAAAGAAACCTTTTGTTATTACTTGAGAAAATGACATGGAGGAAATGAAATGTTGCTTAACTTTAGGGACGAAATGTTTTACAAAACTCCACTTGACGAAATATGTAAACGAGATGTCTCACTATCATATGTCTGCTTGTGCGGCCGATCTTTGGAGCTAAAGAAACAAAAGAATTGTTTGTTTTGTTGTTACTGGGAAAGATAATAGAAAGGAAATCGGTGTTTGTTCCCGTATGACAGACCGGGATGTTGCGTCGGAAAGCAAAATATAAATAATTTAAAACATAACTTAAACAATACCGGTTTGCGAGCATATGTTATTGCTACCTAGGAGGTCTGAGAAGGAAGTTATTACAAAAATCTGGAGCAAAGGACAGTTGTTAAAACAAAGAAATGTGTTCAAAGGAAGTTAAAATTTATAATCACTGGATTTCTTACATTCTGTTAAAACATATTCCTTTCTTTATTGTGAAAATGTTTATGCAAAACGGAAGAACACAGAAGAAGGGAAGAGGGTGTGAAGTAACCTGTCGGTTGTAAGTTTGTGACTAGAACATATGCCGGGTGTTATTTTTTCACAGGAAGAGGAAAATAGAAGAATCGGATGTTTGCACATATGCCGACAAGACGGGATAAAAAATCAGAGAGAAACAAAGGAAGTTATGAGAAGGGATTGTAATGTTTATGCATACAAATCATTAACAAAGCGGAGCGGAAATACAAGTTTATTTTGAGATTTTTTAGGGAATCTTTAAAGAGCGTTGGAAAGAGAAGATCTAGACGAGCGCATTTATATGCACTGTGGGAAGAAATTAGTTCATATTGAGTTTTGAATCAGTCAAGGTGCTTGTGTGTCTCTGCCCGTTTCTTTTTCCTTCATAGAAGATTTCAGGTAAGCCCAAAATACTTTGATTTCATAAATACAGATATCTTAACTGAGCATATATGTTTCTTTCATAATGAAAAGTACTGTATTTTATATGCATTTGTTTGTAAGTTTCGCCTAATATTTTACATGAATTTGTTATATATTGTTTGGTAAATTCATGCATATAGAAAGAAAGAAACAGATAAAGTTTAAATAAAAGATAAAATTCCGACTTCTATGTGCTATAAGAACTGAAATTGACTGTGAACTCTACATTTGATGATTTGATTTAATATTCTAAAGTAATTTAAACGGATTTTAAGTTTATTTTTATAGAATTGATGCATATGCAGAGAGGAAGGAAACAGTTAGGGTTTAAATTTAAGACAAAATCTGAACATTCATGTGTAAAATAATGAATACTGAAGTTGCTAACAGTTTATAATGGTTTTGAAAAATACTGGGTACTGAATTTATGTGTGTATAGAAAGGACGCATTTGAAGTGTACTATTATTGTGAAATATGTACATTAGAGTAACATTATGTGTACATTATGCAGATAAGCTCAGAATGTGTTCTCGCGTTGCTTGCGAGTTATTTATTGGGACCATAAGAAATTTTAAATTTTGTTTATGGCTCTTAGGCATCAATATGGAATAGGGGAGGACTCGGAAAGGTACTGGCGCTACAATGTAGTGGACCAATTTTAAAGGTACTAGTTTTGCATTTGCTTGGTACGACTGAGTATTTTAACACAAATATTTTGTGTATTTACACATGGATGGCCGGCCAGGGCCTACCAAATGTACTACTATAAGGAATTTAGAATTTTATTTGTGGCCTTTAGGGTCATTGTAGGGGAAAGGATGTTGTAAGGCAGTCGGTGTACTACAATGTTGTTGGGTGTGACTGAAGAAATCCCTGGAAAAACCGTATTGGGAATAGACGTTGAAACCGAATCCAGGGCCTTCTGTATACAAAGCCAATGCAATTGTATAATGAATGGTGGGAATTATACAAACGTGAGAGTTTTTATATGAAAGACAATATAAACAGTATTATATCAGTATTGTACTGTGCTTCTAAGGTGATGCTCAAACAATGAAAAATTCAAATTTTAATGGTGGGAACTATACAGACTCGAGGTTTTATATGAAAGACAATATAAACAGCATTTTACCAGTATCACACTGTGCCTGTAAAGCGCCTCTCCGGGCGCCAAGGGTGCTACTAAGCAATAGTGATACTAGCTGTTTATTATAGGGATTAAACAAACACAACAGCTTTTTATATGAAGGGAAATAAGGAAATCATTAAGAGAATAATGTTCCGTGGTTATCAATAACCTCCCGCGAGATTCGGAGCACCTCATGACCCGGAGGGACAATGATAATGAAAAATATGACTTTTTGATGGTATGGAGTATACATATGTAAGAGCAGCTATATGAAAACAGATATAAAACAATACTATAGTGTGGTTCTGAACCACCCTCGTGGTCGTCTAGGGCTATATTACGGTATGTAAACATTGAAAACATTGACTTTTTAACCATATGTTTAAGAGAAACGCGATCAACACCAAATGCCCAAGAATAATAAACAACATGAAGTCAATACTGTGTTGAGGCAGTAAAGCGTCTCTGCAGCCTTCTAGGGCCGGATTACGGTATGAAAACATTGATGATATTAACATTCTAAACACAAAAGTTAAAGAATCGTGATCAATGCCAAATCTGAGAGAATATAACAGAATATTAAGGCACTACTATACAGCCAATCTCAAGCCTCTCGGCAACCTAAATATGGTATCCCAACGTGAAAATCTATGAGGATTAGAAGATTTTAGTAATGACGGGAAAATAATAGCAATGGTTAGGAAACATCAGAAACCCATATTACAGTACAGTAGCTCGGCATCTAACTACCTCCAGGATGTCATATATTTCGTCCGAACGTGAAAATCAATTAAGATTTGATGAATTTGGTAATGACAGCAAATTAATCTCAAGTGGTAGGTAATATGAAAACAATACCTGCACACTTAATGCTCTCATAGTCATCAAATATGGTGTCCGAATGTGAAAATTAATGAAGATTTGAACTTCTTAATAATGACGGAAAACTAATCTCAAGTGGTAGGGAATATGAAAAATATTTGAGCACTGTACCTTGGCATTTAACGCCATCTAAGCCATCAAATATGGCGTTCGAACGTAAAAATCAATGAAGATTTGAGGATTTTACCAATGGCGGGGAAATAATGGCAAGGGATAAGGACTATCTTAAAAATATATTGGGGTGCTCAACCGCAATGCTAAAAGCCTTCTAGCATGTCAAAATGGCCGGCAAAGGCTAAATCGAGTAAGATTTGAGGTGTTTACTAATGACGTAAAATGAATCTTAAGTGCTAGTAAATATATAAAAAAAACAATATTTGAGTGCTCTACCTCACACATAAAGCCTTCTACGGTTTCAAAATGACCGCCAAAGGGGTAAATCGACTAAAATCTAAATTTTTTTACTAATGACGTAAAATGAATTTTAAATGGTAGGGAATATCAATGAAGAATATTGAAAACTCTACATCAATGTCTAAGACCCTCTAGGAGATCAAATATGGCGGCCGAACGTGAAATTCTACGAATGTGTGAAGTTTATACACGCAATAGAAAAATGTTCAGTAGTGGTAGGAAATACAAAATGACAATATTTCAGTACAGTATCTTGATGCATAAGGTCTTGTACACAGTCATATATGGCGTCCGAACTTGAAAATATCAAGTTTTCAAAGACAAAACGTACAGACTTGAGATATATAGCATTTTAAAGGGAAAAGTATAAATCATCAACCAGGGTGATGAATATCCACCCCACCCCCACCCCTCATCACTAATACATTACATTTCAAACCTAGACAATACGGTTACCGTTGGAAACGCCAAAGGAATTTTTCATAACAAATATATACTAGCCATATCAGGACTCCCAGCCCTCTCCACTCCCAAGCACTTAAAACATTGATTCTCAAAGTTAGGCAATATGGTTAAGGTTAGAAATGAGAATGGAAGACTGAAAGATATACGTCGCATTTTGGTCTAAACACGCGTGCATCAAAGAAAATTATATACTGTTTAAACTATGCCTACACTTAGAAAACATGAAAAGAATTGCCTAGTTCAGTCCTCTGAAACATTTATCACTGAGTAACTCGAGTCACTTTGGTCAATATGGCTGACGAGGGAGGAAGTGCGCTTGCATGTTGAATGACGGAACATGTATGACCATATGGTAACCATACGGCGCAGTAAAAGAATAGAGAGGGGAGGCAACTGTGTTAAATTGCACATGTATTGAGTTCTTAATTGCTATATTGTCGCCATATAGCTTTCTTGGAAAATTGAGACGGGGTGATAAGTGCCGGGTGTTTTATTTCCGGTGCGACTGTGTGGAGGACTGCATTCTGAATTTTTCTCTTGATTAGAGTGGAAGTACAGTTGCTGCTTTCCGATATTGAGTATTTTCTCTTAATGTTTGCAGTTTGCTGAATTATTTGTTGTTGGATATCCTTTTGGATTTGGAAAAGCAGAGTAAGTTAAATTATATTTTTCTATTACAGTCAATGATTTTTGTAAAGAAATTGTAAAATTTTCACTGGCAATTAAAAGTTCAGAAGACAAGGAGAGAATATTTTAACAAGATTTGTCTAATGATAGCTGCTAAAAAGAGAATTACACTTTAAAGTTTGCACTTGTGATTTTTGAATACATTTGTAGTGAATCTTTGTTAGACTGGGAACAAATAACACTTTTGATTCTTTAATTTCATAAGGCAAAAAATAAATTTAAAATTTTGAACCTAATTGTCTATAACTAAAATAAGAGATTTGCGAATAGTTCAAAGTTTGGAAACAGGTTCAAGTATACACATTTCTTAAGCGTTTACTGTTATATCAATGTGATATCTAAGGGAAGTCAAAATGGTTTTCATTTTGTTACCGATTCCATTGACACTTTTAATTTTTTCTTGTACGAGGAGATACTCCACTGTTTCCTCACGATTCTCAAGATATTACACTGAGAGTATGGCCTACTAATTGAATTTAGTACGACTGTGTAAGTTTTTTCCAAATATAACAAACAGAAAAGTATTTTTGCATTTCAAATTTCATTTTTAAGGTACAAAATAAGAGATTAGTCTCACTTTTAGAAACAGTTTAAAGAGAATTTCAAAAAACTATTTCTGACAAACAAAACAAATTTAAAGAGAAAATTAAAAAAAACGTATTTTTACATTTCATATTTAACATAGAGAAAATCAATAATTATTTGTGGGGTACAAAAACAAATTGATAAACTGCTGGTTTATTTTTGAAAAACTGTTTGACTAAAGGAATGAAAGTTTGTGCGCTACTACGTTTTGTTTGTAAATCATATCACTTATAATATTTTTCTGTTTGTTACAGATTGAAAACCACTGCCTTCCACGTTAACTTTGTGTGCGATGACTTGGAACTCGAGAAATCAGTGTAAGTTAAGTTGCATTTGTTTGATCATAAAAAAACTTTTATTTTCTTATTAACTTTGCCTTCTTCTGGAAACTAGAGATCTTTTCGTCATTCAAGAAATATCTTACTTTGTAACTTGTTTGTAATTTGCGATTTACTTTTAAGAAAATTAACTTGTCTTTTCTTAGCCGAGGAATATTATTTGTATTTTCAAGTTGACAAAAATTGTACTTTGTAACGTTTGGCGCAATTTAAGTAATTGTTGTTTTATATTGATGAAAAAAGTTTTTTGCAAATGTAATTTGTTTCTATTTTCATAGGTGAGAAAAATGTTACTTTGTGAAATATCTTGTCTTTTCTTAGTGGAGAAAAAATTTAGTTTTGAAAAAGTTAATTTCTTACTTTTCTGGAAAACTATTTCTAATGTTAATTTCATACTTGAGAACAAAGTTTACAACTCTCTAAAATAATGTGTCCATTCATACCTGAGAAATATTGTTTTCTCTTGCAACTTGTTTTGAAATTTGTTTTTAATTTTTATAGAAAATAATTCCATACTTGAGAAAAAGTTTTCTTTTGAAAATAAATTTGTTTGGAGCTCAAAGAAAAGTATCTCTTTGAGAAAATACATTTCTAAGTTCTTAATATAGTTATTTAATGCGTTGCACATTCTATATTTTGTCATTATATCAAGAATACTTGGTTTTAGCACACACGATTTTTTGGCTCAATAGACGTACGTACCTTTTTTCAGAAGAATGACGACCATTGAGCAAATCTTTGCTGCTTATGAAGCTGGATGTCAGGAAATGAATGACAAAATATTTCGTGCGTAACAGTGGATCTACTACTTGCAAGCTGAAGGCTACCGTCCAGTGGATGTTAGTTGAGTAGAATGTTTATTCGCTACCTTGTAAAATGTGTAACATAGTGTTGGGGCAATCATCAATGCCTGCCGTGATGTAGCAGACATTCTTGATCTTTCCAGTACGGTACTCCATAAATTTGATGGTGAAATTCAGGTATTGCGTATGGGGTTTGGTTACATATTTGACAATGGTATGACCACTCTTGACCGTATTATTCTTTAAGCTTTGTATTCATTCTTGGGGAGACGGAATGGTGATTTATTTTACGGTAGGCTGGGACAGTTTCCAGTGATTCTTTCATTTCTGCTGAGGAAGGTATCCCCTATGCTAGTATTTCTCATAAAAGTGTAGGTGAAACACAAATCCATCAGAATCAAGTGGCATTGTAGCTCTAATCAAGAACAAGTTGCTGATGCTATTGTTGGTGAGTTTCTTGTTTTTGGCCCCTTATTTGTGTCTGAAATCATGGAACCTTTGATGGGAAGTAATGCAGTCAATGTGGAAGTGGATCGCATTGTTAACGATTGGGCCAATATTATGCTTGAGAATATTTCTCCTTCTGAGAGTAATTTCACCAACCATGCCGGTTCTTCAAGACAAGACAGGATCGAGGAGAATATTATCCATTAAGATACCGCCGTAGGTACAAATTCCTTTAATGATAACGTAAGTACAAATATCTTTCAGGATATGATATTCCCCTTGATCCAACGCATGTTGAAACCGAAGTGAAAGCAAATGATGAAATGTTTTATTAGTGATTATAATAATTTAATTAGTAATTATATGGAGAACTGGATGATATTACTCTTCATAACTTTAATTTAGATGATCAGATAATGGAGCATATGATTAATGATATTATCGGTGGATACTTCCCAGCAACAACTTATGCGGTGCCGGAAACCAAGGTGCCAGTACTAGTAGGGGTAATACTGGTAGTAGTAGTGATGTTAGTAGTAGTAGTAGCGCCTTTACTAGTAATAACTTTGAAACTCAAGCTAGGCAGAATCGTATGTATCCTCATTTTAGTATATAGGGGAGAGAGAATTTAGTGCAGCTGCAGAATATAAATGCCAATCGTATAGAGGCGTACGTTAGTAATCTTGTTTCCTTCGCGTTGGATAATATCATCCCAGACGTTGAGCCCGAGGCTTACATTGATTTAACTATCGACAATACGAATTCGACGGTAAATAGGCCGATGTACGTCCCGTAGATAAGGCGGGATGAATTAACACAAGATGCAATTTTACGTTTCATTGAAAATGTCATTCAGAGTAATGAAACCTTTCTTATAGGCCAGGTGAGCATACAAATACATTTTGTGCATCCTCGAATAGGAAAAGGGATAGTAACCAAACGTCAGGTCAAAATCATGGAAAAGATTGCCTTCCTCGAGAAATACATTATCTCCCCTCCCGTGGACCTCTACTGTCTCCCACAGAGTTTGGTTTAGGCCATGGTTAGAGCGGAAAAACATATTTAGCTTCATATTTAAAATAGCGACCTCCATACTGGTTAAAAGAAGCCAAAGATGTGTGATTCAGCGGTGGTGAATATTGAGAGGCTGAGAGGATCTACTATCGAGGAAATCAATCACTTCCAACGGCATGTACTGCCAAGGTACAAAATAGTAGTATATAAACAAGATCCAATGACACGAGAAGAACATTTCCGTTTGTTTGTCCCCAAGCTACAAAACAGCTCTATTTCTACTATGACAATCAACACTATAGTACAATCTCGTGCATTAGTTCGTTTTTGCGCGTAAAGCATTACTGTCAATTGTGCTTTGTGGGGTACAATATTAATAAAGAGTACCATGAATGCAAATTTAAATGTAGTTTCTCTGAAGTAAGTCATACGATTTCGGACGAGGAAAAAGTTCGATTTCATGCTCCGATTGCATTAGAGTATTTCCAATGTTTAGGTGAGTGTTCCGTACGCCCGAGCCTCAAAAAGCAATGAAAAGGGATATGAATTCAAGGAAATATATGAGGTGTGGGAATTCGAGATGAGATCTCGACTATTATAAGGATAATGTAGGATGTTTATTGACGATGAAACAGGAAGCAAGTGGTTTCCCCGAGAAGTGAGAAACTGAAGAGCAAAAACCAGAATATATTAAGAAATATGAATAACACGAGCATATCACGTTGAAATATGAAAATATTTTCCATAATCCGTGTTTGATGTACGTTTCTAAAATTATCTTTGGATTCTTCATTTGGAAAATGGGTTCAAAGAATTGATCTCCATCAAACTCGTGTTATCACGGACAGTTAGACATTCCTGAGTTTCCTCCTCTCCCCTAAGTACGAGGTATCAAGCATTGTTCCGATCGGACATCGGTATCTCTCACTGTGAGATAAAGATGTTGAGAAAGACAACACGTCGTTCCCTTTCTCAATCGTTTGTATTGTCGCCTTTTACTTCGGAAATTATTTCGTTCAATTAACCGATGACATTGAAGCAGCGAGGGAAATCATTTGGTTTACGCCCTAAAATTATGCATATCTAGAACGGGAAATTTGTACGGGGAATGTGGCTGACATGAAAATCCGTGGAATAACATTGAATTATCGGGCATTAAAGGATATTAATTTCGATTTATTTTACTATTTGGTCATGGAAGATACTCAAAAGAAAACCATTTCCTCTCCAAATAACATCTGCATGAAGCCAGGGTGTCCCGTTCCGAGACGAAAACATAACCAAATGACGAACAAGAGAAGATGAGTTATATATATATGTATATATATATATATATATATATATATATATGCAAAAATGTATGTATGGGTGTATATATGTAAATTAGTAGGGAAGCCGGGCTCGTGTTCATGATGGTATAAAAATGAAATCTGTGTTGTCATGGGAACAGTTGAAGTCGAGATGTTCTTTCAACACCCTTTTATGTTCTTGATTGCGTGGCCATAACGAGCTGGTAAAACCTGCTTTGTTAATCGATTAGTTCAGCACCGTATCAAAATGTTTAGTATTCAATTTAATTACATAGTTTGGAGCTATGGAGCGGCGGTATCAAACCTATCTCTATCAAATATTAAATTTCACCATGGAATTCCCGATATGGAAACATTTCAATTTCAACCTAATTCGCTATTGATTCTCGATGAATTAATGAATGAAACTAATAGCGATGTCGCCAACATGTTCACACATATGCTCATCACAAATGTTTATCTGATATTTATTGTGCAAAACCTATTTCCAAAAGGAAAACATGCGCGTGATTTTTCATCAAATACTCATTATATTGTAGTGTTTAAATATACTCGTCATAAGTTAAATCCTTGGCACGGCTCAACATAGGAAGAGTGTTCTAGAGGTATTCGAAAAAGCTACAGCCAAACCACATATTTATCTTCTCTTTGATATCACACAGCAAACCTCAGATGCATTACGTATACGCAGAGATATATTTCCAGATATAACCACGCATGCATACGCACATGTAAAGGACATGAATACACCCATCACTCGCAGTCGATAACAAGATATCGAGCTTGAAGTATCACTATAAAACGCTCCGCACACTGCAAATGCAAAGGCAAATATCGTAAATTTTAATACAAAAACACCAGGAGGCATTCGCACTGTAGCACAAGTAGCTAAAACTTTTATAAAGGGCAACATCCCGCCTTCTCCTCGTCAGAAGCAACGTCTACGTCGTCATAAGAAGACGCCTCGTGCTCTTGCTCTTGCAAGATCCAATCTTAAGAGCAACCGGAGACAAGTCAAAAAAGTGGTGCACTTTTACCATTGTTATTAGTACCCGTATTAAGTGCAGTTGCGGGCAGTTTATTTATCTAATAATATGGCTACTTGACAGTTTAAAAAATGATACTCATTCGCGAACAAAATCTGATCAAAACATTTCACCTGTTAAATTCAGTGAATCCCATCAGGCACGTTTAGAACCGGAAATACAGGATATATTACAAAGCACTGATCTGACAACACAAGAAAAATGGAAATTGTACCAACAAGCATTGCATCCGTACTTGAAACATACCCCCAAGCACAAGAACCAACACAACTACCTCTCGTGGATTCGGATCCGGCATCAAAAGCAGCAAGCCAATCTTCACCATTATTTCAGCTCATTCATGATTCTGTTCCGAAAATACTTGATCGAAAGACTGGAGTGTTATTAAATCTCATGCACGCATCCAATCACGTCATTTGGGATCCAACGGGTGTAGTAACGATGGACAATGATCTTCTTCCGTGTTCCAAGATTATTGATTTTGTGAATCAAGTGGTGAGTAAGCATGCACCACGAAATCCACCAGTCATCAAGATATTTAAACAATTGTTTCGTGAAATTAACATCCGCAAAGAATTATTCAATTCTCAACTTGGTGTCGGCATTGTAAAGCATCGGGTGAAGGTAAATAAATCTAAGGTAAAGAAACCCAAAGCAAAGAAACGTAACGTATTCAAAAATATCTTTAAGCATTACAGAGAATATAAGTTTTTAATTGTCTTTACGTCGTGTGTATTATAGGTATAGAGATCCAGTGTCTCGGAAAGTGTTTCCAAACTACGAAAGAAAACAAAACTGTCAACAAAAATGGTTAGCTTTACAAGAAGCATATACTTTGCATGCCGCTATTGGCAAAAAAATTCCTCGGAAGCAGTACTATGTAAGTGGTCCTCATGAATTAATTCAAATGGATTTGGTTGACATACAAATTCTGACAAAGTATAATGATGGGTACAGATACATTTCATGCGCCATTGATGTTTTTTCACGGTATGTGACTTGTATTCCTGTCAAGAACAAAACGGGTCCTGTTATGGCTAAATCGAACACAATATTTTTGAAATCAATAAATGTCCCCGTAGTCCATTTTCAAATCGATTTAGGAACCGAGTTTTATAATCGTCACGTCAAACATGCATTTGAAAAGTTTCTTGTAAATCATTATAGTGTTTATTCAGAAATGAAAACGGCTATGAAGGAAATAATCTACAAGTACTCTACGGCTGAAAATACGTATCGCTACATTGATGTATTAGTTAATTTCGTGCACAGTTATAGACACACTACACATTCCACTACTTAAATGGCACCTGGCAAGTCTTACATGGAAACACAAGGAAAACCAAGCCAAGATGCAGGCTGCAGCCTGGGAACTATGTTCGTGTTTGTAAATACAAACATAAACTCGAAAAGGGATACTTACTAAAATGGTCATGTGAAATCTTTATCGTGGACTAGTGTGTAAAATTTGTCCAGTCACCTATAAAATCAAAGGTTGTAATCTTTGACACTCCAGAACTACAAAAAGTCTTTGTACGGAAAAAGAAAACGTTTCTAATTGAAAAAGTGTTGAAACGACGAAAAGGTTGGGTCTATGTGAAATAGCTAGGATATCCTGCAAGTATTAATAGTTTGGTACGTCGACAATCGGTTCAGTCTCCTTCGTGATGTCGTTTGAGCAGGGTTTCGATGGATTTTATGTGACCTTACCTTCGAATGTAGGCACACACATCTTTGACAATACAATTGCTTCGTTTATCACCAAACTATGTCAACCACTCCACTTGACGTGCGATTAGGTGGTTGTTGTAACCGGTCTTACCGTGCCTTGGAGTATTTGTAATCAAAACGAAAAATAAATTATTATTTAAACACATGGGAAGAAGAAAACGCAACATAATGTTAAATTTCCACTCGGGTATTATGATTCTGTTCCTAGAATTTTGGATAGTATTTCTCATAGGGTTTGAGTGCAAGAAGAAGATTCTGAAAAAGAAGTAAAAGTAAAACAGGATGAAAAACAACGGATACTTATCTTACTCGAGGATATACTTACAGTAACGATTTTGAATAATGAATGAGAAGAGGGATTTTTACGATCCGGAGTTAGTTGATAAGGAGAGTGGTGATGTAACAGCAATTGGTTAACTACTTCGAAAGAACTGTGTGCACGAGTATCAGTTCGGTCAAATCCATTCGTTTGTGTTTGATCATCCACACTATGTTAAAATGGAAAAGAAGTATTTCGATGCGTTACATGTTGATTAAAAAGATAAACACGGTAGAAAATTGCCATTTTAATTTGGAACGTCGAGCATTACACTACACTTTAAACAGAATACAATATCATGATTTCTGAAAGTACCGATGATAGTTTTTACATTACGCTAAGTTCCAATGCTAGTACTCAAACGTACGTGGGCAATACAACTTGCCATTTTCCTAATATTTTGAATCATCGTATTAACTTGAACGATGCTTCGTGGATGGTCGGACTTGCTGAAATTCATATACTACTCACATGTGTAAATGTTCTTGAAGCGGAAAATATATTTTGGTTCGACTTGGCCAAAGGTAAAACATAAAGTTACAGAAGGTTATTATGCGACCATTCAACACTTGTTGGATAAACTCACTTGTATAAAATTGTTCGATAAAATTCAACACTAGTTGGATAAAATTACGCCAGCCATGTAATTTATGTATTCCAATACAGTCCATGTTACAGCAACGGATATGATTCAAGCCGTACGGCTATCTGCCCTACTGGCATTACATTTAGGATTCGAACAAAACATTATTATTTTAAAGAAATGAATCATCCAAAAAGAACCCCACTTGAGCATTTATTATCCCCAGCAAGTATTTGTATATAGAGATCTTTTAACATCTCAACATGTTGGTAATAAAAAAGCGCCACTACTCTGTATTGTTGCCATGACAGATAAAAATCATGGTAAAGTTCAGACTATTACATTTCAAAATGTTAATTACTTTCGAATATCTAAATTATGTTTCGATACCATTGAAATCCTATTAAAGGACCACGCAAGGCGAGATTTGCCATTTGCATCTGGAACATTGACGGTGACACTTCACTTTAAGCGTTTCTCGCAATGAAAGTTAGGAAGTACCGGGGACGAGGCATTCCTTATTTCGAGGGACTCGTCTACCCACGCGGGCACGGAATAGGGAGTTTGTTTCGTGGTCCCTTCCGTTTTTCCATGCCATTCATTAAACAAGGAGCAAAGGCCGTTGGGCGTCAAACCTTACAGGCAAGAATCCAAGTTGCCGGGGATATGTTAAAAGTTGTCCTCTTGAAGAATCCATCAAAGCACGCGTTCATGAAGTAGGAACTTCTTTAGAGACAAATGCTATAAATAATTTAACACAGTTGCTTACTAGGAGTGGTAGGAGCCGGGTACGTAAGCGAAGAGCTTTTGGTCGTGTTTGTCCACCTCGAAGAATAAGTAAGAAACATCGTACTACACCAAGAGATATCTTTAGTTAAACATCATGTTATTCCTTACACCTGACAGTAAAAATGTTGTACAAACGAATTTGATTTAGTATCTGTACCCATGATACAAACAGCCATTGAATCATCACGTATGGTTGAATATCAACCTATTTCCACATTGAATTTCTTATTCTTGGAGACACTGCAGAGTATATTCATCCAGCATACCTCTGTCTCTACGTACGCTGTAAGGTCATCCGTCCTGATGAAACAAATCGTCATGTAGCAGCAGCAGGACCTCCATCCGTTGTTGCCGATGTCGTTGCACCAGTCCACAATTTCCTCAATTCTCTGTTCAATCAAGTAGATGTTTCCTTAAACGACAAGTTGATTTCCTCTTCAAATGACGCACACCATTGTCGTGCATATATCGGTACCTTTCTCAGTTATTCCGAGAATACTACATCCATACATTTAACCAGTGCATTATGGTATAGGATACCGCAAATCAATTTGATACTTCGAGAAATGCAAACACTGGAATTCAAAAACGTACTTCTTATGTTGGTGCTCCCTTTTAAATGCTGGGACACATAAATACAGATATTGCAGGAATCGGTCGTAATCTCACTAATAAGGTAAATCTTCGAGGAAAATTATGTCGTAGTAAAGATGCTTTCTGGCTCATTGCAGGACAAAATGAACAATTCAAAGTTGCTCGGGAAGAGGTTGTACTATATACACGTCGTATAGATATATATCAGCTGATTTGACGCTTCAATTAAATAGTTACATGCTCAGAGATACTGCAAAATTATCATTGACCCGAATTGAAACTCGTGTACATAGCATTCCTCAAAATGTTAGTTCCTAGAACCTGGACAATTTATTTCTGGGTAATGTTTCTAAAGGTCTTGCCATTGTATTTGTTTCTATTACAATGGTCAATGGTGCATTCAATGGTCAGTACAATCTCAATCCCTTCCATTTCCAGCACTTTAATCTCAACAAACTTCAGGTCCAAGTTGGTTCTAAATTTTATCTATATACTCCCCTGACTCCAAATTTTGTTAATAATTTGTATCTTCAAAGTTATTACACCTTGTTTTCCGGTACTGATATTTTCCATTAAAATGCAAGATCATACAATTGCTTATGACGATCACCCTCAAGGTTATGCTGTATGCATTTATTCTTTCTCCAGCCAATACACTTGATGATAGTACATGGGATGTTAAAGATTCCCGCGTCAAGTTGAAAATTGGTTTCAGTGAACGGCCTCAACATTCAATTACTTGTATTGTCTATGAACAATTCGATTCCCTGATCCAGATCGATAAAGATCTAAACATTTATACCGATAAAGTGTTTAAGATCATACCTTTGTCAAATATCTCAAAATCTATGATGACCAGCACATCAATATAAGGTGGCTATAACATTCTACTTACCTCCTTGATTCGTTGGACAAGATGAAAAGAAGTATTGTGCAGTTCACGGCCTTCGACGACATTCAGGATCTCATAGTCAAGGAACTTGACATCGTGGATCCCGATCAAAATACATCACAGTCCTGGATCTTCAAGCCGCCATTTGCATTTACTGACTTACTCATAGCCTTGAGATATAAAAACATCACCACGAATACGATTGGACTTCACTGGGATGATGGTGATATAGCATATAGTGACCATAAAACAGTGTTGATGAATTATACACAAGTCAGTTCAGTGTGTAAGTATGGAGAAACACGCCAGCATTTTCTGGAATGCCTTCTTGGACGACCTGTAATCAATGTAGAAGATCTCTAGTGTCCTAAATATACATACTTAAGTTTTCCTGTATCCTTATGTGCACATCCACGCCACCAATTAAAAAGGTATCGCTGTGCAGTGCGTGAAGCCAAAGCTTATGGACAGTACCTGAAATACCTGGACTTATCTCAATATACCCTTCTACAACGTCGTTCGACATACATTCCAACACCAATTCCAGAAACAGATGTGGATTCATAATATCATAGAGAGTATTTTACACGACTGCTTATGTTCAACGCTATTAAGTGGTGTATATGCCATAGATACTTGACCTGTGCAAGTGAAACACCCAGCCGCATTAATTATAAACTTGAGTCATTTGACTAGTGGCGGCAGTCATTAGGAATGTGTTTACATTAATGAAAAAGGAATCGGCGACTATTTCGATAGTCTGGGAAATTTACCTCCCAGAACTATTGTCAAGTTTTTGCAAAGAAACTGTAAATATTATTATGTAAATACTATTCAGTACCAACATGACCAGTCTGTTTTGTATCGTATTCATTTACTTTAAAGTTCGTAATCAAAATGTATTGAATAAATTTCACAAGACCAATCTAAAACAAAATGATCAACTGGTACTCCAATATGTACATAGACTGAAAGCAAGAAATGAAAAATGTAAATACTCTTCATACTGAATATGTAGTAGAGTAGTTTATTTGTAATAAAAACATTTTGCCTCTAATTTATTTGGGTTTCATTTCATGAAATAAAAAAACACCATATCCTTGTAGATTTATTATCATACAAGTACAATTTTACAATTGAATTGTGGATATTCCATCCAACACTTTTGATGCTTGTAATTTGAACTAAAATTGTAGTTGCATACAATTACGTAGTGAGCATGCATACTCGTGCACTAGCTAGTGGTAATTACAACTTGATATATTCAGTTTGAAATTTAATCTGCGTAAGGCAGGACATCTCTGATCTTCAACGTTTACAATATTGCCAATGTGAAATAGTTTCTGTAGCAAAGCCTTCTTTTCAGTGCATTTACAATAAAAGATGGATCCCATTTCACAACATTGTGACAGACTATGACGGATGTGGGATATAGAGTATTCATTAGATGTGTCCCACTGTAAGCCATGTAAATTCTGAGTTAACTATTCCACTTGACACTGATAGCCAACCGCTAAATCGGAACTTTCACAAGGTAATTGTACCATCAAATGAAACAGTAAGCTTGCATCACATACAACTAAACAAAATTCTGGCATAATATATTCATGAGCTGAAATCTTAAAGTCTTGAAAATCAAGGATGTACTGTTTCGCACATAGCAAACAGGAACCAATGGTATTCTGTTGTTCAAGAATAAGATGTATTAATTGTGCAATGCACTCTGGATCTTTCACGAACTGATGACAAACTTTAAACTATGTACTCTTTGCAATATGAGAATGACCCTGTTGTTCAAAACATTCATAATAGTCTTGAAAAATTTTAGGGTGCTTAATGTGAGTTTCAACATGTTGGGCAATCACTGCTCCTGAGTTCCAGACGTACATACGAGGGGGCATCAACTGAAACCCGTTCAGTGGAATTCATGAAATCAATTTTATTTCGAGCGGAAAATTGTACACTATCTAGAGGCGTCTATGGTTAGCGTGCAGTAAAAATATTGTTCAGAAGAAGTCACCATGAGCGATGAGACACTTGTCCCACTGTGTCACTAACTTACAAATGCCGTCCATGTAAAATTTGGACGGCTGACTATCAAACCAATCGCGCACAGCGTCCTGAACCTCAGCGTCAGACCGAAATCTCTGACCTTTCCGTGCCTTCTTTAGAGGCCCAAAGATGTGAAAGTCACAAGATAAAAGTCAGGGCTGTAGGGCGGGTGTCGCAACATTTCCCAGTTGAATCGTTGAAACAAATCCTGCACTTGGTTTGCAACGTGTGGACGCGCGTTGTCATGCAACACAATGGCTCCAGCGGTCAATAAACCAGGCCTTTTGTTTTTGATGGCTCTCCGTAACTGTGTCAAAGTCTGACAGTAGCGTGCGGCGTTGATGGACTGTCCTGGTTCCTTGAAGTCGAGCAATAATGGTCCATGGCAATCAAATAACACAGACACCATAACTTTCCCCGCAGACGGTTGCGTCTTGAACTTTTTGGGACGTGGAGATGAGGGGTGTTTCCATTGCATACTGGAAGCCTTTGAACTCGGTTCAAAATGATGGCACCAAGTTTCATCCTCAGCAACAATGCGCAGCAACAAGTCGTTAGCTGCCAAATGGTAACGGGATAAATGTTCAATGGCGCAACCCATACGCTCTAACTTTTGGTCCCCCGTCAACACCCTGGGGATCCACTGCGCGCACACTTTATGATACCCCAGATTTTTCACAATGTTGTGAGCAGTACCATAACTCATGTTTAACCCGTTCGCTGTGGATTGAATATTAATGCGTCTATCCGCAGCTATAGCCGTATTCATCTTTTCACACGTGTCTTCTGTGGCAACAACATAGGCTTGACCACGACGGGGATAATCAGTGGTTTGTTCACGCCCCTTCCGAAACATTCTGGCCCAGTCCACCACTGTTGATTTGGAGACGCATGCATCACCATACATGTCTCTCATACGCCCGAACACTTGAGCTGGTTGACAACCTTCGGCACTCAGAAACTGGATGACGGCATGCTGGTCCTGTTTGGACGGATTGGGGATCTTGAACGCCATCTTTCACTCGTTATAACTGCAAAACGGAAACGCGTATCAACAACATTCCTTCACCCAACACACAGGGACATTAGCCATTACACACTATTAAACAAAAAATATCCTCCTATACACTATACCAATAATACATGGAACGAACGGGTTTCAGTTGATTGCCCCTTATACATTCATGTACACTACGTAAATTACACTCATTACACTGAATAGGATTTTCTTTTAGATACGTTCTTATTGTTTTATAAAATACACCTTTACAATTCAAACACTGAACCATAATTTGTTTCACTAATTAATAATGTCCACTAAATAATGTTCACTATATAAAATGTCCACTATCTAAAATATCCAGTAGGAGTAAAAACAGCGGTCTTTTTATGGTTGGGTAAGGTCCTTGGCACCAAGAAACCCCACCAATTCTCACAAACGGGCTCTCAGCATATAACGAGTGCCCCATTAAAGTTGTTCACAATTCAGCTGCTTAAGGATGCTTCTCAAGATAAATTCTAAGTAGCGTATTCACAGTTTCTGGATCTTTCAACACTGACACTGTTCTTTCCTTAAACATCCTATGGACATCAGCAGGTGAAAGATCAGGAAATGGAAGTCCACCTCCATGATCTATGCAGAGATGATCACGACGACTAGGGAAGTTTCTAAAACAGCCTTTACATAGCAAACATCTGTCGGTAAACCATTTGTCAATCGCCGACCAAATACATGCCTCATCCACCCAGAGCAAAAAGCATTTGCAAGGCTCGACGGTCTCAGCTGGTTGTGTAATCACAACTTCAATAGCGTTTGACTACTCCATGGCTACTTACAGACTGACTCCCAAACCTCTTCACCAGCAATTAAATACATGCGCAGTAAAACCCACACGCATCCAGGAGGAGGAGAATTTCCGGCGCCTGCAACGACGTGGGAGATCCACATAAAGGGCTTCCGACATGGGGAAAACGTTTATATAAACATAGACACAGATGGTCAATTTTACTACCCAGTTTGTTTATACAGATGTGATTTGTTTAAGTCGATGTATACTACCTCTACTATTCTCCAGTAATCGCCTGTAACTCTCTCGTGTACTGGTCCGGTCAAGAACAATATATCCAACAAAGGGTTTTGTGCAGATGGCATACCCAACATTATCAGTGGCATAATATCTCTTATTGAATAGTCGTCTAAGAAGTGTAATATTTCGAGTTATTAGAATTTCTGAACAAGGTAAACGTTCTATATTTTACGACGTCCTAAGGTAATGAAGAATCATTAATACAATTTTCAAACCTTATAAACCTGCAAAAGAATAGCGAGGAAGTTTTCCGGTTGCTTTTTCAAACCTCATTAGTATAATACTTTCTTACATGTTTCTCTCCAATGCACCTAGTACATGTACGTATGATTGACCAATGTTCTGTGGACTTCTCTCCACTTGCATAACTGTGTAGGTTATTTGAATCAGAACATTTATCTAACTTTGTTTGTAAGTTATCACAATTATCAGATAGCTATTTCATATAAACGAAGTTTAAAGTTTTCTAGTTTAATACAAGCACAGAAGTCAGGATCGAAAGGTAAACTGAGAGAAAGATGATTAGATTCAATGAGTCAGATGTATTACTGAATTCGGGTGGGAAACAATCAAAACACTAGACTTAAGTCATGCGAAATCACGGCAAGGAAGAACAACTGTGTTCCTTTGCATTGCAAAAGGTCAGCAAATGAGAACAGCAGGTAATGTTCATTTGAAACCGAATAGCTATGTTTACTTATTCGGATAATTAAAGAAATGTATATTTATACATAATTGATGTATTTAATATTATGACATTTAAAAGACAATATTCACAACTTTGTTTCATAAACAGTACTTCAGAATTTTGAATAACTTCCTTAGCTTTCTTGATTGTTGTTTCTAAGATAATGACTTGCAAACAGGTAAATTTTGCATCGTTAAATTTCACGTGTATTTGAAAAAATAAGTTTGAATACCTGTTGCCGAGATAAAGATTTCTTTCATAAGTTGTGAATAACTGAAGAGAGACCAAATTTTGTTTAAGTCGGAAAAGTCTTGATGTCTAATTGTAATTAAAATAACAAGAACTGCATTACCATTTACTGAGAATTACCTTACGGTACAAATGCATATGTAAACTACCGGCAATGAAGTTAAACCTCCAGTAATATAATTGATTTCTGTGTAGCTAGTAATCAGACCATATTGATAATTGAGATCAAGAACAGAGAGAAAATTTCTAACAATATTTTGCATTATATGTGTACAAGTACATGCTATATAGGCAACATATTCGTGCAAGATTTAAGTGCTCTTACACTGAACAATAAAAATGTCTATGTGAATTTCACAGATTAATTTAATTTAGTAGTTTAGCAGAAGACAGAGATGCACGTGGAAGGCATTGCTGACTCCTTGGAAATTCTATGCATAAAATGGGTAAGTTTTCGATTGAACTAATTACGGGTAGTTTCGGAAGTCATGTTACAGAAGTTACGGTTGGCTTTGTAGAATACACCCAACTTACGTGAGATATATTTTGGTTTTATCAAAATAGTTCTACTGCACCTAGCATTTGGAAATGACTAAATACAGAAGGTTTTTTCATTATGGTAGCAAATTCGACAACTAGATAGTAGTACTCCTACATGCAGCAGGAATGTCATTACAGGTAATGCGAAGCAGATGTGTGCTGGCTACCATGTAATAGAGATGTAGTGTCTGCCTATGTGTGTGTTGGGGGTGGGTGGGAGTTCAAGTGGCTCCGAAAATTGCGGACTTTTACGAGGGCTACATTGTGCAATTTTCAACATTCTTTATAGTTATAAGCAAATAAGGCTAAATGTTTCTAGTAAAGGAATCAGTGATGTGTTGTATCGCAACAAAGCGGATAACGTTGTTTACAAAACAGGTAGCATTAGTGGAAATAATAAAATGTTATATATACTTTTGTGATTCTCATCGCTACATTATGGAAGATAATCACAAAACAACATAAGTTTAACTCATACAGTTCCAGAGGCCGACGGGTAACAAATCTGTCTCCCTGCAGAACATTGGCTATCAAAGAGCTACGAAACTTCACGAAACTTGGTGTGGATCACCTCGAGAATACTAATTTTAACCCTGCAGTACGCGCGCAACATTTTATAACATGAATACTCGCGTGGGCTACCAGTGTGGCGCACTTTTTTCTTGCTCTTTTGTCACGATAAATTATTTGCCATGTTAAAAACTATTTTTAAATATTCAATTGGTGTTTTCAAGCTGGTTTATGTATAATTCGAGACAAATTTCCAGTTGCATTATGTGTTTTGTTAGATAAACTAATAATATACGTTTTGCAACTTTACACGGTTAAAGAAACACTGAAATCAAAGAATTGTATTTTTGAAAAGCACCTATTAAATTATTTTGTTCTCATTTCAGACACTTGTTTATAATTAACTCTGTACTATAAAGCTATTACTTATAAATGATACATGGCTCAAATAATAATAAGAAAATAATATATATTACTGTATCGTTTCTCAGTGAGATTTTTGTGTCCTAATTTCTCAGACAGATGGCACTAATTGTTATTGTTGTTAGCATTTCCCTACTCATCATGGATAGAAGAAGTATTGTGTAAATTTCTGACTATCCCATGCATTCTTTGCACACCAGGATTAAATGATGAGGGAATATTTTCCTTCAATATGGACAACAGTTTCGTGATTGCTTTTCTCTTGTCCACCTATATAATATCTTGTTATCTTATTCCTAATTCTGAAGTATTTCCTCTTGGATTCCGAGGAGTTCCTCTTAACGTCACTGGAATATTTTCTTGGGTAGCACGTCTGGCAATTTTAAGGTTCTATGAGATTTGATGCAGTTGTTTGCAGAAACTCTTCTCTTTATATTCATTGTCTAGTAACTTGTAGTGAGTAATCATATTCTGAGACTGAAGACGAATATTTTGAAGTGGATTATGTTTTTCCCATTTATCATTCCCAAATTAAAATGAGTCACTAGCACCCTATTTTCGGCCCGGGAAGATTGTAAATTAGTACAAGTATCACTTATGTGTTTCAGTCGGAAAGCTACTTCCGACATATCTCAAATCTGTTTCATCATCATCACGATCGCCTTCCTCAAGATTATCGTCACCATAAACCTCATTTAACCACTGAATAATATGTTGATTATCATACAAATCGGTTGCAGAATAAATAACAGGTTCAGTAGATAGACATCATGACGTGGATACTTGAGCGGATACAGGTGTAGCCCAATTCATTTTAGGAGCAAATAATACGCTAAATTTTACATGTTGAAGCGAAAACACAAACTGAAACGCGAGAGGGCCACCTGAAATAAAGGCCCTACAAGCAACATCCCTTTCTTCCTATAATGCATTATTTAGCAACAAAAAAACAAATGGCGCGAGTGATGAACGATTAATCAAAACAAAAATGCCTGATTGTTATGCAACCGAAACATCTCTGCAGTTTGAAGAGTTGCCTATACTTCAGATACTTTTCAGTACGGGGAAAGATCGGTCACAGAGCCTTTAAGACTGAATACCATTTATTAAGTTAAATGTTAAGTAGAACCTTTCAGGATGGTGAAAGTAATTGAGATGA
>JAGDQP010028600.1:0-15656 GCA_022664845.1 Lepisma saccharinum | reverse complement strand
TCAACCGCTTCCCGCTTCAAAGTTTTCAGTTCCTTAAATTATCCTTTAGTAAAACTAACTCTATGGCTAATGGAACTCGCAAGTTCATCGCCGAGGTAACAAATGTTCGCCATTGGATTCTATTCTGGGCAGTATCAAGCCAGTTTTCATCACGAACACATACTTCTCGAAGATCTCTTCTATTATTGTCCTCCCAACGACGTCTCGGTCTTCCGATTGCCCTCTTTCCATCCTGCCTTCCAACCAGGAGAGAATATAATCTTCGTTTTTCTACCATCCGAGCTACATGGCCTGCCCACCTTAGTCGTCTTGATTTCATTAATTTTAAAACATCTGGTGAATCGTACAGTCAGTGGAGTTCTTCATTATGAAGTCTCCTCCACTCTCCAGTCATCTTGTCCCGTTTCGGCCCATATATCTTTCTCAAAATCTTATTTTGAAATACAAGTAATTTATGTTCATCTGCTAGGGTCGTACTCCAACTTTCGCAACCGTAAAGTATTACCGGCAGAATAACCGTTCTGTATATTTTTAATTTCAGTTTTGGACTGGATAGAAACATGCGTTCCCCGATACTAAGCGACTTTTTATTTCTTCTGTGACCTCATTTTTGCTTGTTACGTAAGCTCCCAAGTATTTAAATTTGTTTACTTTCTCTATGACCTCATACCTAATTCTTATGTTATTAATTCCTTCATTCCCTGTGCTTCGGCTTGTTATCATGGATTTTGTTCTATCTATGTTTACCTGTAGACCTATCTCATCGCACGCTTTTACTAAGACATCGGTGTTGTTTTGTAGTGCATCTATATCGTCCCCTATTAAATCCACATCATCCGCGTATACAAACAGTTGATTCAAACCATTCAATGATAGTCCCTATTTGTCCCCTTTAATTTTTAAAATCGCATATTCTAACGCAAAGTTAAACAGTAGTGGTGACAAGACATATCCTTGTTTCAATCCGTTGTGAATCTTGAAACTATCTTACATATTATTATCTATCCGTACTCTGCTTATGGGGTCGCTGAGACACATCTTCACTAGTTGAACCATTTTTTTTCGGAATTCCAAATCGTATCAAGATACTGTACAACTTTTCCCTTTTGATAGAATCATATGCTTTCTTAAAATCAATGAATAGCTGATGAACCGTCCCATTGTATTCCCATTTCTTCTCCAAAATGTGTTTTGTTATGATAAAGAAGAATGGTCGAAGAAGAGAAACAGAATGCATAAACTTATGTTTAGCTCTGTTCAGGAATATTTCGAGGCCATCGAAACCATTCGACTCCATTAAAATCTGCGTGAATAAACTTATTACTCATTAGATATGCCTGATTTTGAACCGCAACCATTGTGTAAATAATTATTTTTAGTTCCGCTAAGAATTAACTGTTAATATATACGAAACTCATCAACTTGCCTAACTAAGATTATGAATAGGTTGTTAAAAGCTTATATAAATGTAAGCTTCATGCTTTTTATTATATTACTTTTTTAATATTCTTCTTTCGGTTGGTTTAATTCCCGTCAGAGTTTATAAAATTGAATAACTACATAAAGTTATTTACCAGGCAGGTGAATAAAGATATTAACAATACTTTTAAAAGAAGACGCTTTTCTTTACAATTCGTACTGAAAAGCGGGAATTATTTTTAACGCATGACTAAAAAATAAAGCATGCAATGCGTTCTCATATGCGTGGTTTAATAATTCTTAAATTGGTCCACCATATGTTTTTCCTTTTAGTCACGCATAAACACAATTATTTTTACTTTCAGTACAAATTGTTTAAGAAAGTGTGTTATAAAAAGTCTTTTATTAATTTTGCGAGTTATTTCGTTGTTCAGACACTTTTTTATCAACCTGACAGTTTGCCAGCTAAATCCAAACAAATTGCAATCAGTCAAATGGTATATGATTACAGGCCAGTATTTATTTTAGGCATACTTTTTAAAATATGCTTTTAAAGTATATGAATATGTAGAAATATATGAAAGTAACAATGGCAAATTGTATTGTCACCCGATGTACCTTGATATGTAAAATTACACCATTGCAAGTCGTCGAAAAACGATTGAAATAACGTTGCAAAACTAAAGGATATAACGATGAATTGGGAATTAAAGAAAAGTATGTAAGAAAGATTATTAAAAGTTGCTTACATTCAACGTCAAACAATTTGGGGGAAGAGGCACAACCTACTAAAAGTGGTGAACTCGTTTCTGCTTCATCTGTGCCGGATTGTGAAACAGAATTTTATTTTGGGTAGGGGTGAGAGATTCGCGCTCGATATTTAGAAAAATTTCAAATTCAAGCTTGAATCGGCACTAATCATATGTGTTTCGTTCGTGCAGTATACAATAAAAAATTCTTCGATGTTAAGATCGCTGTAAAAGTTTACGACACCCACTGTTGCGGACTCCTTTACACTTAATTCAATAGAAAATTTGAATGTTTAAAACAAATCATGTAACTCGGTTGAGCTTTGTTTGCGCGTATTGATCTGTATAAAGTTTTGTTTGTGCTAAATTCATCGTAAAAGTATACAACCTTAAACGTGTATGGGCAGGTCAGCTTCACACTAAAAATCTAGCAGAAATCAATTTTGAATTCAAATTGGTGTGAATCGCTTCTGCGTCGTTTGTGCCATATTGTACAGTTGACTGTTTTATTTGTGTTTAATTCGTCGCAAAATTATGAGACATTACATTTTTGATGGCGCATATTCATACTCGAAATCTCGAAAATTGTGAATACACGAAGTAATTGCTAAAATAAATAAATATACCTTCAAGCGGATGTTGCAGATTTAGAAATGCTGTGATTTTTTTTTTTTTTGTGGGGGAAGACAACCGTTATGAACTTTCGATAGAATCATTTATTACTTTAGGTCTCCTTAAGGCGCTTATTTTGGTACAAGGACTTACCAAAAGTAAATTATTTTGAGCTGGATAGGGGAGTAAGTCTATTCTGTAGCAAGATGACTTCATTTGCTACAAAAAGTATGTTGATTTGTTCTTTTAGGGTCTCCCAAGATTAAGCCGTAAAATAAGACTTATGAAATTTCTCATTAGGTTATGGCAAATTTGGTCGATTGCAAGGCCGTCAGTAATTTATTGAACGGTTTTTGAATGCACCTTCATACTGACGGTGAAAACTCTCGTTTAACAACTACTGATGTAAGAATATTTTCCGCACGATATGATGGTTATAATAGTCATGTAAATTAGGAATTATTTGTTGATATTATAGAAACGGGGATGAAGTTATTTTTTGTATAATGAAACAAAAGGCATTTAGTTGTAATTGTAATAGTGTGGAAGATTTGTATAAGTTATTCTGAGAAGGAAGATGTATGGTAATACGTTGGTGAGCAGCCTGAACCTTACGGTATAGTATAATCAGGGGAAGTAAATGATTCGGAATATTAATTAAAAATGCAAATTCTAAATCGTTTTGTAGTTCCCTAACTTAAAAATCACATTGCAGATTAATTCAAGGTAAGTGAAAATATCTAATCAAGTTTTAATTTCCTTTCAGCATGGAAAAGTCAATTTAGGAACAATGAAAAGAAGGAGCTAATTAAAGTTATGATATAGTTACGAAATAAAATAATAATTTTTGGGAGTTTTAAATTTCGTGTGGTTGAAATTCGAAATAATTATAAGTACAGTAACTTGTAGTAAGTTTCATAAAACTCTTAAGTGAGATTAAAATAAAATTAACGTTCGGGTAAATAAATTGAAAAACTGGTTGCGTCTGAGAGCTAGCCAAGTTTAAGGTTTTGTTTGACGAGATTGCCTAAGACAATTTGGAAATGTTTCCATTTAAGCGCTTTAAATTGAAGAGGTTGGTTTAGGAAAGTCAGAATGTTTAAAGTCAAGTTAGGTTTGATGAGGGTAAGTTGCCTTTTTAGAATTCAAGATTTGGATAAAGTCAATATTCTTGTTAAATAAAGATGAAGGTTGTGTCTAATTGAGATATGATTTCTCAGCGAGGTTTAGATTAGGCATCTTAGTTGTATTAGTTGTTAGCGTGGTTCGGTCATGAGGCATAAATGTGTTGTCTGATGTAGGGTATTTTTCGTCGAGTGATTTGAACTATCGTTGTTAGTGTGTTCGTGGTTTTGAAATTGAGTTGTGAGCTGTACAATAATTTTTGTTGGTTGACCGATATGAATTGAGTACTCATAGAATATGTGAGGTAGGTTGCGATTCCCTTTGTTTCAAGTTTTGGATTTTAGAGGTTTGTTGCGACAAATAAGAAAGGTTATTGAAGTTTTTTGAGAGATTGTTAGATGGAGATGCTGGTCGTTGCGTTTTTTGGCTTGGTCTATTGTGAGCGAAGACGGGTCGATAGAAGCTGTGCTTGATTTTGTTGAGGACTGTGAAGTCTAGACTAAATGGTCGTATGGAATTTGATTGGTTGTGTTTGGAACATCATGTTGGATTAGTTCTACCTCAAGTTTGAGAGTTTAAGACTATTGCGAATTAAAATTTAGTTTTGACTTTGGGTTGATTGGTAAGAGTGAATAATGTAGAATAATCAAATAAACTGGAACTTAATGTGAATCTAATTTCAAATAATTTCTTAAAGCGAAAATTGCAGGTAAATGCTATGTTTCAGTTTTCCGAAGGTAACGTTTCGGATGAGCGTTTTCAGATAGTAAGGCTAAAAATAATTGAGAGTTTCAACTAATTATGGTTTGATTATTTAGAAATTGATAAAAAGTTAAATTCACTAATATTAGACGACTTAGTTTTGAATTTTGGAAAATTTGTTAAAACTTGGGAATTTTTCTTCCTCCCTCAACCTTCGAAGTTAACCTCAAGATTGAAAGTATAAATCATAGTTTTAATTTTGAATTTGAGTAGGCAAAGTGCGTAACAAACCTGTTAAAAGGCTATTTAGGGTTTCAATGATTTAAATGACATTTGTGTAGATTTTTTTTTTTTTTGTAATTTTTCTCCCTCAAAACTGATAACCACTGTTCAAGACTGCGAGTTGTGTTGTTTCTTAAGTTAATTGTCGAACATTGCTAATGTTACTTATTTTCAAATGAAATAAATCATTTCATCATTATAAGGGTATTTTGATAAAATTAATTGAATACATGTATTTTTTGACGAATATTGCTTGTTAAATAATTGTATGTACTTTTGTTCTACTTTGAGGCTAATTATTGATATTAAGGATCTATAGTGTGTAGTGTTATAATTATTTGAGCATATTATCAAGAAAGACTGAGTCACTGAAACATGTAATACTGGAACAATGCAATGGGCTAAGTTTGAAACTGGGTACTGTGAAATAAAATTTATTAAAATCAGATTACTGGAATTTATTTTTAGATTTACCCAACTTATTAGCACCTATTTCGGTAAGACCATTAATCCAGCAGGCATCTTGGACTTTTTGAGTTTCAGAGTTTTCCGTACCTAAGTACTTGGAAGGTAAGCATACAGGAGCGCACTAATCTAAGACGGATGAAAGAAATAATGAACTCGGAAATACTGATATGATTCTAAAGATGTCATTTCCTGTTCTGAATGCTACCTGTTCTTAAAAAAATGGGAGCGAAAGAAATATGTACTGAAAGGTGTTAACTGAAAGAGCCGTTAATATATTTTCCAAAATTTTAACCGTATTTGGTTTCCTCAATCTACTGTTGGACAACACAGTAATTGTGAACCTTCGATTCAGCCGTAAATTCCTTCACATTCAGAGATTTGTTATTGGACAGAAACTATAACGCTTCCATTGGGTTTCCCAATTAAAATAAAATGCGTTTTGTAGAAAATGGCTTCTGTTAAGATTTTTTATAACAACACCTTAAGAAAGTGAATATATATATATATATTGAAATGTTCGTGAACGCTATATTTTCGAGGAGTCCCAGTGCATTTTACAATAGAACAGTTCACTGTGTTGTGCGGAAGAATAGCTACGGTGTGTTTTATCAGACTTAATCATCTTTGCAGAACAAATTAAGGTAAGATTGAACTATTCTCTAGAAATGATAAGAAAGAAATAACTCTTAGAGTTATTCAATTTTTTTTCTCATATATAAAATTTTACACATCATTTCTTAGGACGCGGTTATTTTCTTATGATCAATATATATTATTTTAATTTACATTAATTCTGAGGAATGGTTGTTTCGTTTCATTTACTCTGACATAGAAAGCCATTATTCTTTGACTATGTTTTGAACTCTACATATTTTATGGAAACTTAGTTATTTTTTTTACTCTGCTGAAGTACTATGCTTCACATTTCCTGTATTTTTATATATCCCTAGTTCTTCTTTATATATCCCTAGTTCTGGAATTATTCAGATACCTTCCAACATAAATAAATAGCTCATTGGCTTTATATCTGTTTGATTCTTTCTCAGAAAAAAATATAAAGGATCTTTTGAGTTTGAATACCGCTTGCAAATTTTGTTTTATTTTTTATGCCCTCTTAATTTTAATTCACAATGCGGATCGAACCCGCGTACCGAGCTATTTTGAAATGGATGTTATTGTTTCGATCTTTTAACACTAGAACGATCGGAAATTCCTTTCACCTAGATCGGTCATAGGGATCAATTTATCCGTAGCCTTTTTTGTACACTCCTACCTTTTTTACTAACACAAGAAGTTTTTTTTCATTTCGTGAATAAACAAACCTAAATTCCATACGAAGATTTTTAAATAAGTTTTATAATTTTAGTAAATAATTGGTGAACATATATTACAAAGATTTTTTGTGTCTCTACCGCATGTATACATGGTAGTCATTACTTACATCTTATTAGAAATTTTTTTCTGAATCTCTATGGCTACTATTGTTTATAGTTCTGCTTACAACTTTCCTTCATATTTGTTCACAGATATGATACTCAATACTATTCCGGTATCACCTTAATTACACACATTTTTTTTTAGGCATTTGCAAGCTTTCCAGCGACACATTTTCCACGAACTACCTTCTTGCAAGTGCTACAATTTGCAGATATTTCTTATCTTGCAGTTTACAACGATTTGGCAATTACGTCGTTCACGCGTTGTTCCTGAATCTGAATCTGTGTCGTCTTCTGTTCTTGCGGCTTCATTTGAATGAACAGACCGAAGCTGCAGGTATTCTGTCCGGAGTTCTTCTGCTAGCCTGTGAATAAATTCATTTCGAGATTTCTTCATTCCAGTGACCGCTCTGTATATTACAACTGCATTAGTTAGTGCAAGATCAAGTACGTTATAAAAAGTTTGAATTGGCCATCTTCGTGATGATGCATCTTCTGCATATTGTTGGCCATTTTGTCTACAATGTCAACCCCGTATTTCGTTTCATTATAATAAGCATTGGTTTCAGGAATTTTCTTCTAATTATCGATCATGTCCACGCTATCATGAAGAGAGCTTAATGCCAAAGCATTCTTACTTTTATTACCTTGATAGACGTTCATTTTTACTTCCTTACTTTTGAGAAACTTTGTTGAGTTTCTAATTTAATTTATTTCGGTATTTCTCTTTTACTTTTATTCACTGTCCCAACAATGGTAGATGATTTTCTTTTCAGGTTTTCAGCGAGCTTTAGTGACGTAAAATAGTTGTCTGTTGTAACGTTTCGACTTTTACCAGAAAAGGACTCCATAACACGCATGACAACGTACCCCGGAACTCTTTGATTTTTAGGGCGTTTCCCCTCCTTACCAACACAAAGGATGCCGTCTAATATATACCTCGTATCTACATCTACAATCAACCATAATTTTTCCCCGTGCTTATCAGGCTTATTTGACATAAACTGTTTAAATGGACAACGAAGTTTACTTCAGAACAACTGTTCATCTATCGTAATGTTCTGTCCTGGTTTATAACATGCAATGCAAATTTCAATGAACTAACACCAAACATAAGAGAGAAGAGAAAACTTATCTTTCTTTATACGAATCAATCTAGTAGCTTTGATATCAAATCTTAGGAACCTCATAATTTGCAAAATCCATTTCTACTCATTGTCCCGGGACAAAATGGCAAACCCTAAGAATTTGACAACATTGAATGAAAATCGATATTTTTACTGCAACTACTACAACAAGCATACAGAATAGCTATGAAAGCTTCTGGTTCTGATAAACTTAGTGACCAAATATTGTCTTTCAGCACAAGACGCGCTTCTGTTTCGGTTATTTGTTTCAAGATAATGCTAAATTTAAGAACAACTTCTTTCTATATATTATTGCTTCAAAGATATGTTTGTTCGAATTTTGTCGAATTTTGACATTTTAGGCGCAGGAATAAGAAACTTGCAAATTATATGTTATTCGGGTTGGTAATACCGAAAGTCATATTTGCTTCTCTCTACCTATTGCCGCTTCTATAATATGGCGATTTCAGTTTTGTCAAATTTTGACATTTGAGACGCAGAAATGAGAAACTTGCAGATTATATGTTACTTGGGTCGGTGATGCAGAATGTGGCATTCTATTTTCTCTACCACCTACACTTTCCAAAATATAATAATTGGAATTTAGCTCTTTTGGTCTTAGCATTTAGAAACTCGCGAATCATATGTTAGTTATATCAATAATAGCAAATGTAATAATTGCTTCTCTCTACCTGTTGTCGCTTTCAAGATACGGACGCTTTGCGAACACACGGAGTACTTGTACATGTATTTCAAGGAGAAAAGAACACATTTACATAATTTCGACTACTTCAAAATACCTTCAGCATAAGTTAGCCTTTGTAATGTAATTTGGTAGAAAGACCAGCACTGTTTAAAGTACTTTGAATAAAATGAAAACTAAAAAGATCTAGAAGCTACTTAAAAAGCAAAATGACAAAAATGTGTTCTATAGGAACATCTATACTGTTTTTCACCCCCATAATGTTATTTATACAGCATGTTTTTCTTTCTATTTATAACTAAAATACTTTTAAACTGGCTGCAATCCGCATTATATTCACATCATGATGATCTTTTTGCAATTGCATGTAGCATAATTACATTGCCGCGTTTTTATAGGCATATTTTCGCATTTCCAGAACTAACTTGGTCACTGTTTAAGGAGTAAATTCTTCAGAGAGTTAGCCGTGACATGTTAGGGTCCATAACAAAAGCCTGCCCTCCCCTTTCACAAGACCATACACACTGTCACACTAGGCAATAATTGGTTGACAAAGCCAATAAATTGCAGAGAGAACTCAATTGTAAATTAGTCCATTGTTACAAATAAGCAATGGAACAACAGGTATTTGTGAAGGTGGTTCTCGAGTGTGTGCTAGCATGTCTAAATAAGTGCTTTTATAATATTATCTTCTAATTTGTGTGTAGATTTAAGAAACAAAATTATCTTACTTTAAATGGTGGTAGTATTAATAACTTTTTGGTATGTGAACAAATAATGAGAATTCAACTCCAATTATTTTAATGTACATTATACATTTCTCACTCGTATAAAATTATAACAAACTTTGAATGAAAGGAGAAAATGGTTATTTTTTGGTGAAAAATATACTGTATTTATAAACTTTTACTACTTTTAAAATTTAATATACACTAGAACTAGTATTTATATAGGCATATTACATGTTTTTTGGTTGTAACATCAATCTTTATTGCGCATAAGCTTAATATATACAAACTAAAATATTTGTCAAATAATACCAAATATATTGTAATAACAATGTTAATACAACCTGTTGAACAATAATGCTTTTCCACACAACTAATATAAACAATGTTGTGACTAAATTCAAATTATATAACACAATAATCATAAAGGCACATTATTTTAAATATTTTTACCGTACAATAATATTAATATTATAATAAAAAATTAACACATATTCTAATTTGCATTTTATTTCAAAATATATTCACAATTTCATATAACTACTAAATAAAAAAAAACTAAAAAATTCCCTATAACTAACGAATGCAGTGCACAGAAGATATACATTAGCAAACGCAATTTTTGTTTTAAACTTTGCATTAGGCCTATATTAACAACCATTTTGCAGATTTATATTTCGAGGAAGCAAGTTTCACATTTTGCATTAACAATTTCGAATACTGCGAGTTTGTCAATTTAATTTGTTATATCTTGGAAGCGACATAAGTTCGAAATTTAATGCTTTTATAATTCTGGGATCAAAATGGTCACCATATTTTTGGAAAGGGTAGGTGGTAGAAAGAGGAAAATGTCACATTCTGCATCACCGACCCAAATAACATATAATCTGCAAGTTTCTCACTTCTGCGTCTCAGATATCAAAATTTAACAAAACTCAAATCGCCATATTTTAGCAGCGAGAATAGGTAGAGAGAAGCAAATATCGCATTTGGCATTATCAACCCGAATAACGTATAATTTGCAAGTTTCTTATTTCTGCGTCTAAAATGTCAAACTTCGACTAAATTCTAACTTCCATGTCTTTGAAGCAATAATAGATGGAAAGAAGTTGTTTTCAAATTTAGCATTATCTTGAAACAAACAGCATAATTTCAGGTTTTCATAGTTCTGGCAGGAAAGGCGCAAAATTCGAAACATTAAATTTCGTCAACAACAACAGCTAGAAGCATGTTGTTTTCATATTTAGCATTCCTTTCACTAAAGTAAACTGCATTATAAGTTAAAAAATTATACGACCAAAGGGAGGTTAGAAAATTTGACCTTTGTCGTCCAGGTCGCCATTTTCTCGCGTATTCTATTCAATTCCCACATACCAAACGTGAAAACAAAATTTCAATATGTCTAGCCGTTTACAAGATATACAAGTTTAAATATTTGAGCTTTTTACCTCGAGGTCACCACTTTTATTCATATGGTACTCAATACCCATATGCTAAATGTGAAACAAAATTTCAATATATTTCGTCGTTTACGAGATATACAATTATAATATTTGACCTTTGACCTCGAGGTCACCACTTTTTTCTCATAGAGTACTCAATGCTCACATGCTTGATGTGAAATCTGGAAGGGCGTAAGTCATAATGCTGTTACCGCACAAAAAATAATTTTATGTTATCTTACTAAATGTGAAACATTATTTCAATATGTTTTGTCTTTTAAGAAATATACAATTTAAACATTAATTTCGTCGTTTACGAGGTTAAATATTTTACCCTTAACCTCGAGGTCACCACTTATTTCGCATATAGTACTCAATGCCCACATACTAAATATGGAAAGAAAATTTCAATACGTTTCATCCTTTACGAAATATACAGGGTGAAATATTTGACCTTTGACCTTGAGGTCACTCTGTTTCTCAAATAGTACTTAATGCCAGTATACTAAATGTGATGACTAAATTGCAATATGTTTCGCCGTTTACGAAATATACAAAGCTAAATAAGTGACCTTTAACCTCGATATTACAAACGTTTTGCGCATATAGTAACATACTAAATGTGAACACAGAATTTCAATATGTCCAGCCGTTTACGACATATACACTGTTAAATATTTAATCTTTGACTAATAGTTGTTAGTTGCAAAAATTTTGTCGAATCATCACCAAACTTTGAATTTAAATAGATTATAAAGAGTAACAGCAAGGTGTTCATAAGTGGAGATATTTGAATTTACTTTCCAATATATTTAGCCGGTTTTGAGATATTGGGTCCTAACAGTTCCTAATTGCCAAAATTTTCTCGAATTATCACCAAACTTTGGATTTAGGTAGATTATAATGAGAAACGACAAGGGCTTTATAAAGGGAGAATTTTTTTATTTAGTTTTGCAATATTTTATGCCGTTTTCATGATATTGGGCCAAACTGCCAAAAAAAAAGCCTTTTATGAGCAAGAAATGCAATATTAAATAGAGAATGCGAGAAATATCAGATCGCTTACAGCGAGTGCAATATTAGGTGAAATTGCCTAATATGTGCTATTTGTGCTATGCTAAATTAGGGTTAGGAAAATGTGTTTGTAATCTCTGTTATATGCTTGTCAACTCTTTGCCTGTGTAATTTTGGCTATGTTAGAAAAGTTTGTTTGTAGTATTTTAGAAAATAGGGAATGCGAGAAATGTTAGCTAGCCTAAAGGGTATGCTATGCTAGGTCAAATAGTCTAGACAACGTGTAATTTGTGCTATGGTAAATATGGGAATTCAAAAAATATCACCCCTAAGTTGGGTTAGGTTAAAATGTGCTTGTAGCATTTTATATGAAAAAGACGGGCCACTGACTCTGCCACGCTAAATAGGGGTTGCGAAAATGTGTGTGTGTACTCTGTTACATAGGCATTGAAAACATGTTTGTAGCCTTTTACAATGTGCTCGTAGCCTTTTATCATAGGTAGCCAGGAACTGCGACACTGCGTATCATGCAGATATGGAAAACCTACTCCTTTGTTATCAGCCAGGTACAATAAAAATAACAAATTTCTCACAAAGTGTCAGTCAAGTATCGTCACTAATACTCATATGCTAAGAATAAGTGCAAACATTTCCGGGTGGAAGTAGAAGATCTCAACACTTTTATTTTGTTTACTTATTTTCAAATATCCATTGATGATAACACTTGATGAATTCTGCCTAGTGCTGTTATTTATGTGGATGCGACATAGTACGGACATGTACTTATTGTATGTGCCAGTACTTTCTTCTTAAATTATATTATGAGAATATTTTTTTTAAAAAAATCATATTGATGAAAGTTATTACTTCACTGTCACAAAGATAATATTTTGAACACATAGGAAGTAGAGCTGTATTGTATTGTTGGCCGAAATAAACTGAAACCGTTCTTTCGGAGTCGTTTCTGAAACGGAACTGGAACGTACTTCAGTTCCGGACGAAAATCTTTGGTTTCAGTTCCGAGGTTAAGTTCCGGATGCTGTAGAGCCTCAGCTGTCTGCCAAGAAGTTTCTTCTTTCCGAGAAACTCACACAAAAATTCCGAGTTTTCCATTCCTATTTCTGCTTAATGTTATTATACAAGGACATCCTTGGAACTGGAACTGTTCCGAAGCTCGCTTGCTAGACGCAGAAATATGAATGGAAAACTCGGAACTCTTGTGCGAGTTTCTATTTTGAAGGACTGTTCGGAGGGAGATTCAACACCTGAATGCAAGCAGCCAGTGTTTTTTAAACCTTCCCCCCCCCCCCCACGTAGTCCCGTTATTTATGGTCAAAAACTGCATAAAATTGGGCGGGTAGAGGAAGGGAAGAATTGTCCGTTCCATCCATTTATTTTCTATCAATTCCAGTAGTTTTCTCAAAGCGAATGGGCTATATATCGCATGGGTGTTTTTCCCCGCAATACTTCTTTCTCAAAATGAAATAACTTAATGTCAGATAGTATGTTAGTTAAACATTGTGGAATACTGGGAACCCCAACTATTTAGTTAAAAAAAATCACATTTTACTTTGTAACTCCTTAAACTCACATGCTACAGAGCAAACAGGTAGATATTATATTCCTTTTTCAGCTCAATCTCTGATTTCGGTCATCAATCATCACATTATTTGCCGCTCTGTAAAAAATGATGCTTTCAAAAATTTGCATGGCATCATCCTTTTCTAGAAATAATTATGGTCTTGAGGTATCTCATGCCGAAGCAGAAAGGGGGAAAGGATGTTGAAAGGTAATCGGCGAGAGCCTATTGTGTAGGTTACATCCAGGAATTTCTTCCTGATGATATTTGAAATCATCATCGCTATAATTGGTACTCTATCGAATGTGGGACGTGTAATTATTTCTATTCATCTAAATGTAATGCTTTTCCTTTTGTCTTTTTGGACTATTCATTTTATGGACAAGTTGAAGGAGTTGTATTCATCTCATCCCTCTTCTTATTTTCGCCACAACCGTCTATTCGATTGCACCTTTTAATTCGAATCTTATTTATACCCTTTAGTGATCCAAGGTTCATGCTTTGATAGGGAGGGGAAAGGACTAAAGAAGGTGTCGGCCAGGGAATATGTTGAAAGTGCTATCCCGGCATTCGCTGGTGTAACTGAAAATCCATGGAAAAATCTGTCAGAAGGGTCGGCTGGTGACATCGAACCAACGACTTTCCGAATGCTACACCAACAATCTACCACTGAACTATAGCGGGCTCGGTAATTGTCTCCTTTAGTCTACAACTTTGCGCAGGCTATGTCCTAACCAGTTGATTTTTCTTCATTTCGGTATGTATCGTCTCTTCAGCACTCTCTTCAGCACCTCGTCATTACACATGTTGTGTTCTGGTTGATTTTCCATTCTCCTCCATATCCATACTTCGAAAGCACCCATTTTTTTAATTCTCTTAAAGTCTGCATTTTAGTTTCTTATAATACTGTCCAATACAGAATACATAGTCAATATTTTCCTCAGCCGTATGTAAATTGATCCACAGAAAATATGCTTTATCATGTCTATCCTATGCAAGGAAATAAGAATCGACCATTGGTTCACCTTGCTCAACAATCATTTATCATAAATCAAAATGAGAACCATCAGTTTAAGTTATCTTAAAGTTTCACAGTGAAGTATTCTTGGTCTGAGAGCCTAAGAGCACTATTTTTGCCCTGTTTATCTCTCTTAGGTATTCATTTAAAACTCTAAACTATATAATGAAGATCCCACACCGTTCCTTAAAACATGCCCGCCGTCAGCCAAAAGCGAAAGAAATGGTCACGAGTCATGATAAATTAAACACCTTATTTACAGTCATATATGTATGGTCAAGAATATTCTAAGGCGCGGTGTCCCTTCTACTGTTTGTATCGCTACGGATCTTCCTTAAAATACAACTCTCCAGGCGCGGGAATTAATTCTGGAGAGACTATGAACATTCTATGGAAAGTATTGGTTGCTAGTCTTTAAAGGAAACATTTGAAATTGTAGCTTCACCAGTAATGAGTGTGTATGTACATTTATATCACATGTTAATAAGAACGACACTGATAATTCGTAATTATGATGAAGTTGGATACACTCCCGGAGCCAAACTTCGGAACGGAATGTACGCATTAAACTAAGCTGGGAGCAACTTTTCTCGAAGCGGAAAGAGGAGGGATGCCTCTGGAACTGGACAGGGATTTCATTGTTTTCGCCACTTCTTGCCAACTGCATTGCCAGATTTTGAAAGAAATAACTGTTTTTGGGGTGTTCCAAGCATGTTTTTAAAGGCATTTACAAATATCGGGTTTCTTGTTAGATCTTCTGAGTGAGAGAGAAAATGTTTTGTGCAGCTCATTAATGAAATAATTAGTGATGGTAGGGCAGGTTGTGTCTGAGATTCCTCTTATGGTCCAATCGAGATTTGTCCCTGAGAGGGTTAGTCGGGCAGTACATTTTATTTCTCTTCTTCCCGAAAATAAATGATTTTTTTTTGTTTTCCTTCATCATCATCGGAAAAAATGTGTGAATAGTTGGAATTACTTTGTTCTTTTATACGTTTAAAACATTCTCTGAAATTGTTAGAGAAGACACATGAATGATTTCCTAGTGAACATTGTCGGTAACATGGTCCTTAGATTTCCATCGGAGAGGAATAGGCATGTAATTATGAAGATTAATGTTGTATTAGTAATAATTAGGAACAAGGTAATTGTTTACAATTTGATATAGACTGTAAAGCTGACAGTCTGGGGTCACTAAAATATTTCTGTACCAGTCAGTTCATTTACGGCCTTCAGGCATACAGAATAGAGAGAA
>JAGDQP010028599.1:8400-19276 GCA_022664845.1 Lepisma saccharinum | reverse complement strand
ACAGTGCATGCAGCCGAGTTCCACGTGTCACAAAACGTCAGCATGTTATACAGGAAGAAGAGTTTATTGCGAAATCAGCGATTTTGAGGTTCTGTAAGAAAAAAGATGTTAAAAATTGAAATATGAAATTTCGAAGTATGACGGTATATCATCACTAGTAGATTACAAAATATCTGCAAAGACATCATTTTGAATCCAAAATGGCTGACTTCATAATCCATTTTCCAGACCGTTTGAACTAGAGATACGAAATTTGGCATAAAGGTGTATTAACAAGAGTAGTTTAGGAATAATTTACATTTTTGAAAAAGTTGTTAACTTGGATCAAAATGGCCGCACAAAAACTTTTTCCACACCATTCGAGCTATAGAAACGAAATCTGGTATGAAGGTGTACCATCACAAGTAGGTAACGGCAATGTAATAAAACTTTTTAAAAATCGCTTTCTTTAATTCAACATAGCCGCCCAAATACCATTTTCCAAACCACTGAAGCTAGAGAAACGAAATTTGGTATGAAGGTGTACCATCACGAAAATGTTTCAATAAATGGATCAAACCACCGCTATGAGCGTGCAGCCCCCGAGGCGATATGGGAAAAGGCCTGCACAGCATGGGGCGCTGTCCCCAGAAAGTCTGATCACAATAAAGGGGGCGTAACCCTAAAAGTTTGAAGTTGGGGCGCACACGGAATTCTGGGGCAGCACACCCAGCGAGGCGAACCTAGTATATATATATACACGTATAAAAAGCTGTGAAATCCGAGCAAAACATCAGGTGATGTTCGAGCCTTAGGGTTGGTGGTGGTGGATTTAAGGGCCGCCAGCAGGAAGCAAATTTGCTGTATCATCACAAGTAGGTTACAATAAATATGGCAAAGTTTCCCTGTGTTTCAATAAATATTTCATTCCCACGGGTGGTGGGTATGGGAAAAAAATCTGCAACATGGAAGCACAGTGTCCTGGAGAGTGGTTACGATAAAGGGGCGTAAGTACCCAAAAACTCGAAGTTAAGGCCGCAGCCAGCTACGGGGGGCGAGGACCTAAACGAGGCCGAGAGAGTGAGTATATATATTATACACCTACAAAAAGCTGTGAAATCCGAACAAAAACACCAGAGGTGCAAAAAGTGGAGCCAAGTTCTTTAGCCCTAAAAAGGTGTGAAATGGGAGACGGATAAGCCAAGTTCCTTGGTGACAACATGTAACAGGAACAAAGGAACTTGGCGCGAGGTGGCAACAGCCTTAGGGTTGGTGGCGGTGGACGTAGTGGGTTTCAGGATCCCCACCACCCTTATAGCTTGAGGATCATGAACCTTGCCACCTCGCGCCAAGTTCCTTTGTTCCTGTTACATGTTGTCACCAAGGAACTTGGCTTATCCGTCTCCCATTTCACACCTTTTTAGGGCTAAAGAACTTGGCTCCACTTTTTGCACCTCTGGTGTTTTTGTTCGGATTTCAACTTACCAGACTTTACTTACAGAAAAACATTTTTAATGTTCACTATAAATATTATTATATAATGGTATTTACTCAGATTCGTTCACTATGATGAGGCGCAGACATCTCTGAACAAAAATGGCAACTGGTAGATGACAGTAAAAATCCGTTACTGTTGTTAATAGCTGAAGATTAACTGAGCCATGCGTTAACCATTCATTGTAGATAGAAATGTTATTATCTAACATGTTACATTCAACGTTAATAAAAAGTAGAGACAATATCAACGTAACATTAGTTGAACATACAACTATCTATGCTTTCAACGAAGTTTCGAACAGTATTCAGGCCATTGAAATTCACCTCTTTTGTCTTCGGATTCGGTAACTGTCTCCCGCTACTGACTTCCGTCCCATCATACTCAATTAACCTCGTTCAACGATCTGCATGCATCTAACGATCTGAAACTATTTTTCATCATCCTTTCCACTTCATCCTCTTTGTTTCGATGACACACCTTTTTTTTTAATAATTCTAGTTTAGAGTAAGCTCGGGCCTAGTAGTTCTTAAATTAGAATGTTGCTTAGTGCAAGGCAAAGATATGAAGAAACAATATTTCTTAAGAATATATCAGTCGTTTCTATTCGTTTGGGATAAACAAACTCATTGCATTCGAAGCTATCTGAACAGTGCTTATCCTAAGCTGGAATAGAGCCCAACTTAGGTTGTGTCTGATTTGGTATACTCCATTGCAGAAAACACTCTTAAGGTTAACGTCTACGTTTCTTGAAAGTCCTATCTTCCCCATATTAAAAATTACTACATTCATCAGTCAACTAGTTTTACACGTAAAAAGATGCGGTTTGTTCCTGGTTATAGAGAAATTATTTCTGCGTGCCATCTGCCTATTTGCGTTTTTTTTAAATAGCAAAATTTTGACTTCAGTAATTAAATTTCTGGTAACTATTTTTCTTCTCAACTAGTAGTAAAACGAGAGGGGAGATTAGAAAGAACAGGGGGAGAAAACATGAAGACTTCGCAGTCGAAGTAGAATGGCGGAGGAGGGAAAGGGGGAGGGCGTTTGACAACCTTGAATCTTTGAAGATAAAGGGAGGTAAAGGCAGTATTATGAAAGGATTGTCAATGCCTGACAGCTTCTAATTGCAGTTGTGCTTTCTTCTGCAAAAATCTCTGCTACTTTCTCGCTTGAAAAAAGATTATTAACAGCCGCTCCTAACACGTTCTGCTCGTCTGGTGGGATAAACAATAAACATACCCAATAATAAATTTATGATTCTACACTTCCCCCCCCCTCACATTTCATACATAGACTAACGAAATGAATTATTCATATACAGGCTGTTGTAAAATATACAACCGGCAAAAGCATATCACGAGATTCCTAACATGAAAATAAGAAAAACAAATAGACCATCGTTGGTGTAAATATGTTTCCTTTCAGTACTTTCCCTTCGTTTACAAAGTTCCGAATACGCTATAATGAATAAGTATGTGAGGCAGCATGCGATTACCAGTTCATGGCCTATATACAGGGTGGTAACGTAATGCACCGACAAACTTCTCGAAGTGATTATTGAAGAAAGTTTGTATTTTGCCAAATTTCGGAGATAGAGGCGTATAAAGTTAGCACAGTAATGTCGGAAATAGCATAATGTCTCCACAAATAATGATGCAAGGTTTGCCGGTTTCCGAAGTTTATCACCACCACCCCCAGTAGCACACATACGTGTTTTCAACGTTGATTTTAGCTTCATTTCGTTGATTAACCGTTATCGGATAAAAAAAAATACGTTTATTTTTAAATCATATTTCAAAAGGACGTCAATGTATTGATAAGACGACAACGTGTATTTACAACTATGGTATAATAGATTTTGGTTAATGCATTTCTTACTAACCTTGTGTGAAAATAATATAATTAAAAACTAATTGAATGACACATACTAATTTTAGTGTTCTCGTGTTCACGTTGAAAACAGATTGAATTTTAAACTATATTTCAACGAAGATAGAAGTTCGTTTATACGACGTTAATGTGACGTAGTTTCAACTATCATTCATACTATGTCCAGGATTTTGTTTCACAATTGTTTTTCGAATTTAATTGCCTAAACATTATAATTAAAAGGAAATACAATGAAAATAACGATATATTGCGAAAACAGGTTTAATTTTAAACTATATTTCAAAGAACATTTAATTTCAACGATACAGTAAAAGACTAGTGGACTCTCCAGGTGGGTTCTCGGATAAGTGGTCAACACGTCGAGCTAGCAGCGAGAAGTACAGAACGTTCCTCTGTTCGAACCCCACAGCAGCCGCTCGGATTATTTACTGTTGGAAAATTAACACCGTATATCATGATAAAAGCAACGGATAAAATGAAACTTAATGTGTGTATAACAATATAAAGCATTCATGCTCTGTTTTGGCCAACTAAACCCGTTCCTTCATCGTTTCTTCTCAAGCATTATTCAACATTGAATAAACCGTTGAACAAGCGGGCATTTCGGTACATTTACGTTAATATAACGTTTCGGTACTAACGTTTAATCCACGTATTTACAACGTCTGTTTGCTACTGGGTGACACTATTGATCACTTTGTTTTCAGGAATGCAGGAAAATGGCATAATTTCTTATTTTATGTAAAATAATTTCACTCTTGTCCTATTAGCCAGACAACGTTACGTGCAGGAAGGTGATGACTTTCTGCACCGCATTATGGTGAGTGACGAAACATGGTGGAGATCCTATGAACCAGAATTGAAACGCCAGCTCAGACAATGGCATCACCGGGCGTCCCCACTACCGAAATAGTCAAACAAGAGCCAGCAAATATGAAGGTCATGATGATAATGTCTTATGACCACGAAAGCATTATCGTCTCACATCAAGTGCCACCAGACGTTACCGTAAATGCTGTGTTTTATGCATTGTATCTGAGTCACCAATTAAGGCCACCATTGCGACGCAAATGACCAAATCTCTTGCAGTCTCGACCAATTTCGCTTCACGACATCACCAGATGTCATACTACCCATGCGATACAGACTATCTGATGGAGTTTGCAGGTACTGTAGCACCCGCCATATTCATCGGATATGAGCACCTGCGATTTTGACGTGTCCCCCAAAATGAAAGAACCACTTCAGGGATAACGTTTCGGTGATATTCGCACCATTGGTTGTGCCTTACGGTGCGGCGCTCTGTCGAAACCCTCTCACAAACGGGGAATCTCAACGGTATCCGCCTGTGTAACCATGTTCACGTGAGTAACACATTTCATTTTCATTTTCCGGATATGTTGTAACTTCAATCTAAACGAACCTCGTAATTCTTAGAGCTAGATGGCAAAAAACGTGAAACTGTATGAGTAAGCATACGCTGATTTAACTATGTAATCGAGCACGAAAATAACACTAAATAATATCATTAAACTGTGTTGAAAATCATGCGTCACAATTTGCATCAATGAACGGAACACAATGATTAAAGAAACCATTGAATCTGCAGGCGTAAAACAAAAGATGAAAGTGCATAGTAACAATCAAAGCCTTGTTGTTCCAAACAAATTCAGTCATTTTTATTTCCAATTTCGCTTTCACAATAATTGTAAACTGAATATGGAATGGACAAAATGATTGTATCTAATTGGCTTCCTCTTGTAATAATTTTTACCCTGAGTTCATCTGAGATCCTTTTGTTCACAAAGTTTATCATATTCACAGAACAATGCAAATATGCTCTGTTTGACTTCATTGATTTCTGCATACGTAACGGTGACGATAAACAAGAGTAAAAACCCTCTGGGTGAAGTAGAAACCAATTCGTTTGGAAACACACAACTTTTCATTTCAACCATCAACCTAATTAACTGCTCTTGTTTGGTTATTCTGCCCGCTACAATGAACTTTTGAAGATGAGCGTTCCAATCAGTAAAAAAATAAATAAATCTGTAATACGATGTGTGCTTGAAATCGTTTGTGGTATCACTAACAAGAAATATTTATTTTGCTGTCATTCTTCGTGTACAATGTCTTCACATCAACATCATTAATATTCTGGTGAAAATGGAGGCAAACTATTTTTGTTTCAGTCCAGCAGTTTCCAACTGCCGCTCCACGATCAGATACTTGTAAAATTTTAAGTTTTAGTTTACTTTCAACAACAAATAGAATCAGAATGTGGAAATATATTGCCATCACTCGAACTGGAAATAAACTGCAAACCGAGACTTCAAAATCTGTGGGAAATTGCGAAATCTCTTAGCCATATTAGAACTCCTCATCTATCTCATTAGGTCTCGAAAAATTTCCATAAGAACTGTAAATGTAGGGTATATACTCTAAATCAGAAGTCGGTCTGAGCCTAAGTTGCCTAAAGGTCTTAAATAAAATTCAAATTCAAATAAGAAGATTATGAATTTTCGCTTTTTCTTCGATGAGAAAGTGTTGTTATAAAATATCGTTGAATTTACATCAAAAAGAGTGTGTTTTAACGAAACACTATACTTCGGGTAGAAAATGTGATCTTTTTAGATTGGATTCCGATCCTTTACGGATGTAATTTATTTTTAAAAAATATTTTTCATATTTTTTAGTGGTTCACAATACATCATAGGAACTAGTCAAATTTGTTATCAGCCATTTGTTGCAACGAAGGCAATCAACAAGACGAGATTTTAGTGAGAACTTAGTCTCGTTTAGTTAAAAATGACAAAAGAAGACGTGAAAACTTTTGTCAATGACAACAATATACCAGAAGTCGTCAGGAGTAAGATATGCTCAAGAGAACCTTCAACGTTGTTTTCAAAGACCTTACGGTGCAAAAAAGACTTTTTCGAAGGCATTGTCTCGCAGTTGTCCGACTAGCGCACACTGATAAAAATGTTTGTGATTGAGCAAATAAATATGGGAATACAATCCATGCAAAGTTTTGTTTGTTTCAGGCAAAAGTTTATTTAGAAAACACTTGACTGACACCAGTGAAGGAAAAAACTGCAATGGTACAGTACCAATCAGAATTTGAAAACCGGTATGCAGCTCGATGCTTTACCTACCAGAGCCCAACAACTGTTAGCTGAAGTTACGTTTTATTCTGTTCATATAGGAAAACTATTAGAACTAAAAATTACCAATATCGTATTAAAATGTTTCTTTGTATGTTTCGCCAATAACCAGGTTAACAGATGCTTTGTGAAACCCAATCAGTCGGTAATATTTGTGCACAGCACAAAATGAAATTATGAATAATTCTGCCAATCTAAATAAGACCAGAAACATATGAAATGGATCGTTACAAAAGAAATGAACTAATTTAACTAAGGTTAGAAAACTAAAAGCTGAACTACAAAAGAATAATACAGTTTATCAGCAGCCCACAAAAGAGGTCAATCAGTTCTTTCTCAAATTCATTATTGTTCCGAGGAAAAGGACCAAAATAAATATTAATCCAATTATTACAGCAAATGAAGCAAGAGTATTCATTTAATGTGTAATGAACGATTTGTTGAACATTTATGCGATAAAAATATTGTGCAAAAACTACATCAAGGTTGAAAAACCTAGATAAATTGCAAAATGATATGGAGGTATTGCGAGAATGAACCCGAAATCTTGTCTTGCAACTCTTTCTAACCTCTGCGCAATTGAATCGGCAATGACCTAAATGACGTTGAAGAATAGTTTATGAGCAACGAGAGGTTGTTTTGAATCTTGAACGAGATTTACATCGAATTCATTAATTATTTTAGTAAGGAAAAGTGCAAGAAAGATGAAATAAAATTTGAAAGATTATATTGAACAGAGGCAAAGGAGCATGAATATGGGCTTCGAAACTTATTGAATATTAAAAAAAGAAAAACATTGAAAATGATATAGCAGCGAAATAACTACTAAAAATACTAGAATGTTACCTTATTATATGACTGGAATTTATTGGGTGTAAAGTGTGCTAGCTAAAAAGTATTATAATGCATCTCTATTGATAAATTATATGGACACTCCGAAAGTAATACATCCTATTTTTCTATCGTTGCAGATGACGTGGGAACCAGACTTTGTTGTTGTTGTAGTAAACATTGAACCTTCCATTAATGTTCTGTTACTTTGTTTGTCGTGTGATAGGTAGCAGCTGCACAGCTGTCAATCAAAATGGAGTCTGAGGTACGGGAAAAACAGAGGTCTTTTATTGAATTTCTCCCGGCCAAAAAATGGGTCAAATTGACATCCGTAGACGCTTGATGACGGTGTATGGAGACGCTACAGCGGATGTGAGCACTGTCAGACTGTTGTTAGTGCGTTTCAACAGTGGTGAACATGTTTTCACGACAACAAAATTTGTTATGCATCAATTTACCAAGCGCCATTTTTCGATTTTCGAGATTTTTACATCAATATGTAAGAGAGAATGTGAGTAATGTAAAAAAAAAAATGTTTGAAACCCTGCTATTTGCTTAAATGTTCAGGAAAAGCTATTCGACCAAGCGCCAAGAACTGGGTCGTAATAGTAACATTTTGCATCAGTTGACTAAAATACAATCTAGAAGTTTCATTTTGCATCATTTGCCCAAGCGACAATATTTTGATGTTGGATTTTTTGCATCAAGTGACTAAACGACAACTTCTTATGGTTTCATTACGCGCTATCTTTTCATTTTCCTTAATGAGAAGCGGTAGTCGATTGTTGTTGTTCCCGCGTTCTCAAGTTTCCCTCGGTATATGTCATTGTTAGTTTGTAATGTTTTGTGAACCTGTGGTTGCTTTTCACTCTGTGTAGTGTAAATGGATCCATATAAATCAAGTGCTCAACGCATAATGGCATTAGTAAAGAATGGTGTAATAGGTCTGAAATCACCTGCATGTGTGACACCTGTCACAGGGTTATCAGATGAACAACATCAATCGAGCACTGACCTCACGCCTGTAAGTCCAATAAAAAGTGATTTAAATGCTGTGGCAATTGTGCAATCATTTTATGAAGTAAGTGAGTGTTCCAAAGTCAATGGAGATAGATCTATAAACTCGGAACAGCCAGAGAAACGCACGGTAAACATCTCTGACGAAAATAGTGTTACAAATGAAGATGATTTTGATCCTGTACTTTCCGAAGCTAATGAAGAAATATCAGAAAATGCCGAAAAGTGTGCTACCATTAATGTGGAAGGAATGTCCAAAGGGAGCGGAAAATGAAGTACCCCTCACAAAACAGGCAAATTAGAAAGATGAAATGCATTAGGAATGAGACATATACAACACAAAGGGGTAAAGAAAAAAGGAAGAAAGGAATTTAGACATTATATCTGTCCTTGTAAATGTTTAAGTAAATTTGATGGTGAAATCTTACAGAATTAGTTCCGATAGTTTTACAATACAGACTCACATGGTGCTCAAACAGTCCTTATTTGCGCAATGGTGACAGAAAATGGAATGAAACGGAAGAGAGTTAAAAGTTCAACGCGGACAACAACAAGGGTGTACAAAATATGTAGAATACCAGTGTGTAAATCTTTTTTCCTTCAAACATTCAGAATTTCAAGTGGAAAAGTACACCTGGCTTTGAAAAAATTTAAATCGCCACATGGGATTAAGGATCGTCGTGGAGTGGGTGGCGGAAAAAATAAGCTACCTGAAAGCAAGATACAAGAAGTAACAGATTACATTACGAAATTTCCTAAGTACAAATCCCACTACAGAAGATATGAAACAGACCGAGAATTTCTCACCCCAGAAACCACATTAAGTGTCATGTACAACTTGTATAGAGAAAAAAATTTGGATCCTGTGTCATATGCTTCTTATAAGAAAATATTTCTAACGAAATTCAATTTACAGAGAAAAAAGCCTAAAAATAACACCTGCAACGCTTGCGACAGTCTAGATGTGCTCATTAAAAATTCAAATGGTCAAGAGGCAGAAACTCATGAAACGAGCAGAAGCGTTCATCTGGATATGGCGAAGGCAGCTCAAGATCTAAAAGCTTCAGAACTTATAAGGGTAACGGATGAGGAGAATCTAGAAGTACTTTGTTTTGATTTGGAGAAAACACTGCCTTTACCTAGAATTCCTACAAGCATTGTGTTCTATAAAAGGCAATTATGGTTATATAATCTCGGCATCTACAGTGGCACTTACGGCAAAGGACACTGCTATGTCTGGCTAGAAGGCGAGGCAGGGCGCGGAGCACAGGAAATAGCATCCTGTTTGCTGAAGCACTTAACGGAAGAAGTACCTACTGGTACAGCTAAAGAAGTCATTTTGTGGTCTGATTCCTGCGGCGGACAAAATCGAAATATGAAGATGGTTTTAATGCTAAAAGTAATTTTAGATGTGCATCCCTCATTGCAGAAAATTACGCAGAGATTTCTTATACCAGGCCATAGCTTCCTTCCAAATGACAGTGATTTTGGAGATATTGAATGCGCTCTTAAACTCCAGCAGAGACTTTATACAGCTGAGGACTAAATGAATGTAATGAAAATTTGCCGCAAAAGAAACCCTCTAGTTGTTCACGGAATGAAAAGTGAAGATTTCAAAAGTACTTCTTGCATCGAGAAAGCCATAGTAAATCGAAAAATCAACTCTCAAAATGAGAAACTGGCTGAAGGTGAGAGAGATAGAACTTGAGAAAGACAAACCATTCAGTATCGTGTTCAAAACTCAGTTTAATGGTGAACCATTTGAAGTCAACATTAAAAAGAAAATGGCTGGTCGAACTTCACAAAAGAAAATGAAGGAAAATTCTATGACCTCTTGGAACCACTTTGGCCAAATGGAAAGCCTATTTCTGAGAAGAAACTGAACGACATAAAGTCCTTACTGAGACTTATTCCATCTGATGTACAGGCGTTCTATCGCAAGCTTTGCTGCCACCCTGACGTCATGGATGATATTGATGGTTTTGACTGCATTCAACTAGATTGATATTGACAGTGAAAATGCGGGTTAAGAAGTATCGATTAGTGTTATCAAAGCAGTCTCTATTGTGAAGAACTTCAAAAGATTTTGTGAACGTTGTAGAGTGTATCTTAGTATACTGTTTGCGAAATCAGAAAAATGTGTGTTAGTATATTGTTTATGTACTAGTTAATAATATTAAATTTTAATACCCTTCAATAGTATTATTGTTGTTCCGATGACAAGATTTGCAATAACACATTCCTCTGATATGCCTAATAAGGGAGTTATTAACATGTGGTCAGTTAATGCAAAATGTGCACAGAAAGATTACTTATTAAAGTATCAATTGACGAAGCGACATTTTCATACAAACCACAAGGAGTTATTATTTTGTACATTGTTTGAAAGTGCAAATTGTTAAAATAGAGTATTATAATAAATATAGCATTTAAAAAGTTCAGCTAGGACAAAACACGAAATTTATATAGACATGTTTGTGTTTCCTTCAATATCTCAGAA
>JAGDQP010028598.1:0-24025 GCA_022664845.1 Lepisma saccharinum | reverse complement strand
GACGTCACTGCGGCCATACGACGTCACTACCAGCTTGTGTCCCGGTGTTTTTCAGACCTCCTACAAGTGTACTTTTAGCCTGAAAAATTTCCCGCTTGTAGCCAGTCATGAAATATTTTGGCACTATTCTACTGCACTATACAAGCTCTATGCACACAAATCAAGTTAGTCTTTTCGTGCTTTCTATATGGTTGGGATTTTACTTTTTGCTGGGCTCCAATAAGAGACCGGGTCAAGTTTAAGATCGCATCATCTATTCTGGGTCAGGCCCGGGCACCAAAACTAACCTAGTTTCAGCTCTGCCTCTGAATTGTATTATTTTGTTTTGGCCTTTAGGCATCTAAGGTTCAGGTCATGATATGGGAGGGGAAAGGATTAGGGAAGGTGTCGGCCAGGGCCTATATTGAAGGCACCATCCCGGCATTTGCCTGTTGTGACTGGAAAACCCTGGGAAAAAACCTCACTCAGGATGGTCAGCCACTGGGATTAAACCCACGACCTCCCAAATGCCACACCAACGCTCTGGGCTACGGTGTGTCTGGGTTTCAGCTCTGTCATGCTACTTCCTCTACAGAAGTTATCAGTATTCATTTTTTAAGAATTTCAGAAGAATTCAGTTTTTCAATATTCCTACAATGTGCAGTATATTGATGCTCTTCGGTATTTCCTTTTTCCGGTATTATCGATATTTCGATATTTTCGGTATTTTGGTATGAGTGATACCGATTTTTCGGTTTCCCAAAGTACCGATACCGATATTTTACAACCCTAGAAAAACTGTACTATACTTGTGGTTTACAGTCTGAATTGCATTATTGACAATCAGACGTCTATATAGATCTGGATTTAATTAATGTAATGAATTATTGTTTCAAACCGGCCTAGATGTTATCAATGAAAATACATCTACATCATTCATTCATTTCATCGACGTATTCTTCTCGACAGCAGCTTCTTTCTTTTTCAAACCACACCCTCACCTATTACACAAAGTGACTACCATTTAACCTGTGACGTGGTTATCAGTCAATAAGCAATAAACACTGCTTCGTTAAAAGAAAAAGAAAACATGTCTTCCTCCCTTCCCTTTTAAGTATGCAGGGATTTAAAAAGGGGACGGAGGAGATTATTTTGCTTTTGAGAAATAAAGCTTGTATTTTAGAAAAAAAAATAAAGCATATTAAAAATATTCCTATTTTGGACAAGGCAAGAAGAATCAAATACACAAAAAGTTTACTTATGTGGTTTGAGATACATTTGAAGTAAATTTGCTTTACTTATGGCATTTTGTCATAGGTCTCAGGCTGGGACTTAATTTAGTAAATTTACCATCTCGGCATTGCAGTTTCAGATGCTGCATAATAACAAGTTGAATTTTATTTATAGCTTGGCCGGGATAACTGAGGGGAAGGATTCGGGATGGTGTCGACCAGGGCCTTTGTTGAAGGTGCCATTCCGGTATTTACCTGGTGTGACTAAGGAAAAAACTGTAAGGATGGTCGGCTGCTTAGATCGAACCCACGACCTTCCGAATGCAACGCCAACGCTCTACTAAGCTACGGCGGTTGGGTATCATAATAACGAAATCCGAATACTGGGTCTTTATATAAAAGATTTTCCAGATATTCCATTTTTCTTACATTCAACGAAGTACAATGCGTAAGTTTATTGAATGTCTAATCATGTTAGTAGCTTGCATATATTTAAGAACTAAATCTCCGTATCTTGCTAAATATATGTTTTAATCGATGATGAAAATAATGAGTTTTAAGATGAAATTTGAATGTACTAAAAACAATAAATTTAATGAAAGTTTAATTATTGGACTTTTATATTGGTTACCATTTGACCATTTGAGTGTGTACATATTTCTTTGGGATTATGGTGTGTTAGGGACTAGGTGGTGGTAGGGTGTTTCAAGATCCATCGGATATATCTTTACACTTCACTGTTTACCCCTCCTTCAGTCCAGAAACTCCTAACCTAGCGGGAAAATTTGATATTGAAAATATGGAGACCGATTATTCTACCGACCGACCGTAATATATATACTTCGTCCATATTCAGGAAAAAAATATACTTTGTCCATAGCTGAGGAATATGTGGAAAGTAATAGAGCACTCCAGAAAGTATCTTCTGTGAGGATTTTGTTGTTACTGTAAAATACGTTACCTGCAGTCTCTACAGACTTAGTGCTACCCCGTTAGGTAAATTATAACGCTCACTGTATGACAATCAATATCCAGGATTTTGTGTAAAATAAATTTACCAAAGGGCACGCATATTAAGTGCATTACCGTATGTAGCATGTTGCACTATATTGTATACTTCGGCACTTGCTAGAGGAATTACGTCCTCGGATAACACACTTCCAAGAAGAATTATGGGACGAAAGCAGCAGCCAGAGCGGTACCAGTGATTTCCTCGCGAGACAGAGGAAAACACTGAAATCCTTAGGTCACATGGCGGACATAAGAAGGATTCAATCGCGCCGTCTTCTAAGTGATAAAGTATAGCAAGCGATGCGGTTGGGTACGCATAGACTAGTCAAGTGTGAGTTTAAAATACTGTTAAGAGAGTTTTAAAGCTCGAAAAATTGGTGAAAATTAAAGGGAATGCCACGCTATACGCATTAATGAATCTATGCCAAATGTTTGACAAATATCTAGGTAGAACATAGCCATGTATTATACATGTGGCATACATTTAAAGATAGGACATATAAACCTGGAGCAGATGTCTAATATTATGTATTCTTGGTTATTTTTTTAAAAATCTATTAGATGTATAGAACGTTTACATCACATGTATATTGTACTTATATTATACATGTTTGTACTATGTGGGTAGGTCTAAGTGAATGGAAGGAATTTGAACAATTGATTTTTTAGAAAATAGGCTGACGACATTAAATTATTGCAACAATCACGACGGTTACAGAGGCTCTGAGCTAGTCTGCCTAAGACCTTTCGAACAATTGATTTTCAAGAAAGAATTAGAAAATGGGCTGGGAACACTGAACCACTGTACCAGGACGGTTCTACTATCCCTGAGCTAATTAAGTCCAGATTAGGGATGGATGGGCACTTGGATCCGGATCCTTACTACCCGGATACGTTTGGAACCGGGTACCCGGATCCGGATCTTGGAACCGTTTCTCGGATCCGGATCCTGCAACAGGTTCTTGGATACCGATCTTGGAACCGGGTACCCGGATCTCGGATCCAGGAACCGGTTCTCGGATCACATTGCTCGGACTTTAGTACCAGTTCAGCTGTAATTCGCCTCGCAAAAAACTTTTTTATTTGGGCCCGTCTAGTAACTTTGGACTTCGGCCCGTCACGATTCGCACTTTAGCCATTAAAATCCACAATCATACCCCTGTCGGGACTGGAACCCGGGATCTTCGAGTTGTTGGCCTATCGCCATAAACCGCACAGCTACCCGGTAGGCTCCGCCTCCCCAAGATTTCATAGATTCACATAAAGAAACGCAATCAAATTTATTTAAAATATTAACTTAAATTGTGGGAATAAGTCATTTGCACGGCAACTCAATGGTCCTATTTTCTTTACATTATGAATGTCTTCTGTAAAAGAAAAAAAACTTTTGCGGTGAAAGATAGACATACGACATTAAGACCTCATGAGGTATACTTAGGTTTGCATTTGTTATTACGAGATTTTATTTGTACATTTATTTCACCTAGCAAAATGAGATATTTCGAAAAAGTGAAGAGGATGCTGGTGTTGGAGATTCTACTGGAATGTTACATTCCTCTTTGCAAGGACTTCCAAATGACGTTTATTTCATGTTTCTACACAGTAAAAAATAGCTGTGTTAATTCAACACAATGCGGTGTCCCAGCGTGGCTACCACTTTTGTGTGTTAAATCGACACAACACACGGTGTTGATTTCGGTACTGAGAGAAAAAAAAATATGGCTGTAGCTAGATTTGAACATAGGTTGTTCAGTTAGAAATCGAGCGTCTTACCGATTTCGCTAAATCATCAGACGTAAAAAATCACTTGATTGAAGCAATATAGAGGATAAAAAAATGTTGCTGAAACCCAAACACACACAAAGTTACTTTAACGACTTATGCCATGATTTAATCACTTTTCTATTGGTCAGTTAGGGATCACAATCCCCATTCATTGAGAATATGTTCCATTTCTATGAAAGCAAACGCAGAATTTGACATGTTGTTACGATAAGAAAGCAGTAATTCTGCTCAATTGTTTGGCTGTCACCATCTTGCTTGCTTTCGTAGAAATAGAATATTCTCAATGAATGGGAATTCTGGTTCTCAATTGACAAATATTAACCGATTAAACCATGGGATAAGTCGTGCAAGTAACTTAGTTTGTTTTGGGGGTTCAGCAATATATATTAATCCCATACACACTTTAAATCTATAATGTAGTCGTTTTATTCAAATGTTGTTTACTGAATACCGTTTTCTTCTACTGCCTTTTCTGTCTGATGATTTAGCCATGTCGGTAAGACATTCGACTTGTAACTGAGCAACCCATGTTCAAATCTCACTACAGCCGTAACTTTTTTTTTCACAGTACCGAAATCAACACCGTGTGTTGTATTGATTTAACACACAAAAGTGGTAGTCACGCTGAGACACCGCATTGTGTTGAATTAACACAGCTAGTTTTTGCAGTGTAGGCTCAGTGATTAACGAATTTGAACATCATAAGATAAAGAAAATAGGAAAGTGGTGATTATCTTCTCACTAACAGTTTATTGTAGTGACTTAGCGAAATCACGTAACCAGTGATAGTTTAATCAGTGATGATCAGAATCTGTAATAGAATAACGTTAGAAATGAATTTTAAACGTTCATAATTGTCCAGAATTTGAATTTTATTTTAAGGCCTTTGTTCAACTATGGCTCACGCCATATGGATGATGATGGGATGAATTGGTGGAATGAGGAAAGTGGGAGGAAAGGAGTACCGAGAAAACTCACGCACAGTATAATTGTGCTGACATTCTGATTGTGTTAAAGTACAGGGTAAGCCAAACAGAACATTGCACGTGACATTCTTTTGACGTTCCTGCAAGGCTGCAATATTGTGAAGGGGACGTTTGTGTTTGTATATACAATTACACACTTCTTGTTGTCTGATCCTGAATGGTGGAGCATCGATATTGGTTTTTGAATTATGTCACCATTCTGAGTAAGGAATCAGTTGTCAGAGTGCTGTCTATTGAGGCTCAAATGTTTCTAATTCAAACGATTTCCCTTTGATTTATTAGTGGGGGAACATACAGACGGAGTGAAACAAGTTAAGAAAAAATCGATTATTATGTTTGGGATTTAATGATAAAATCTGTTTGCAAATACAATGTCAAACTGAACGACCGGTAAAGCATTGACTTTTTATTCGGGATGTCCTGGATTCGATACCAGCGGCCGACCATCCTGAAGAAAGTTTTCGCAGTTTTTTCTCAGGCATACGAGGTAAATGTGGGATGGTAGCTACTAACTAGGCCCTGGCCAACTACCTTCCTTTCCACTACCCTATCCTGGCCTCAATTTGAGATGCCTAAGGGCCATAAATAAATTTGAAACGTCAGGATAATTAGTTTCTCCTAATGTAGTATGATAATTTGTCTGTATATAAAAATATGTTTGCATTAATTGTTAGAACAGAAATCTTGCCTGATTTTAATTTGATTCATTATGTATAAATTTGAATTTTTAAGACCTTTAGGCAGCTTTGGCCTACATCGGATGGATAGTGATGCGATGAACTGGTGGAATGAAAAAAATTGGCGGAAAAGGGAGAACCCCGAGAAAGCAAACGCACACTGTGTTTATCTTCTACAGAGCCCACATTGCATGAGTAGAGATCGAATTCATTCTCTACGAAAACATTCAATTGGCACCTCCATATAAATCGAGATTAACTTTCTTGACAAGTATCTTCCAAACGACAAATACTTTCTTTCTGAACTTCAATGACATAATGAATGGTTGATTAGAAGTTCAGAACCTAAATCAAATTTCCAGACTCCATCTCAGAATTGAAGAATCTTAGAACTTGGTAGCCGTTTCCATATCTTGGAACCGAGGGTACGGATCCAGGTCTTATAACTGAGGACCCGGATTTTTCAACCAGGTACCCGGATCCGGATCCTGGAACCGGTTCTTGGATCCCGATCTTGGAGCAGGTTGTCGGATCCCTCAGAACCGGTGCCTTTAGGATCCGGTTCTCGGTTCCTTCAGGATCCGGTTCCGCCCACCCCTAGTCCAGACCTTTCGAACGACACATTAAACATCTTTCTACACCTTGTAATTCCTGAGATTTAATAGCTGGACACGGACGGACAGACGGACAGAATAAGCAGGATTATAAAGTACCTTTAGCTATATAACTTCGTTAAGGGCCGTAAAATCGGATTGCGTACCATTTTGTCACATATTGCATTCATGTAATGCATGCATGCGTATCAAAAGTCGCAGTACAGCTTTGTAGTTCACAAACCATCAAGGAAATGAAGCATCGTAGTATACAAATGTAGAACAAAGGGAAAAGGCTACATTTTGGAGTAAATGATCATTAAAGTGTCCATCATCTTGATATCCGCCATATTGGATGAATATATTTCTTTTCAAATGCTACGTGCGTCGTGCAACATATCAAACAACACGAGAATGTTTACAGAAAGTCATACCCGGTATTACTTTTGACTACCTTTTATGACGTTGGAGTTATCTTCACTGAAACTTTGCAATACAAGTGTTTAGTTATCCAGCAGAGCCTTAACTGCACCACACTTCGGTCTATTCTGACACATGAAATGGCTTTCTGGGAATATTCTCGTGTTGATCGATATGCCACACGACGCAGTTGTTAAAACAAATATCTATCTACTATGGCGGATTTCAAGCGGCGGCCACTTCCATACTGTGCTACAAAATGTAACCCTTCACCAACTTTCAATATTTATATACTAAGATGCTTCGGTTCTTTATCTGTTTGTGAATGACTTTCTGGGAACATTCTCTTATTCTTTGATGTGTCAGACGATCCACTTGCGATTTAAAAAATGACTTCAAACTAATATTGCGTATTTCAAGATGGCGGTTTATTCAAAAATGTAGCCCTATCTCACCTTTCTACATCTGTATACTACGATGCTTAATTTCCTTGACACTTTGTAAATTCCTAAGCTCTAGCCTGACTTTTGACTCACTCTGTGGTTGTAGACAAAAGCGCCGACTTGTGTGTAACTAGTGGGGAGGGCATTCAGATATATGTTTCGTTGCCAGACAAGGGTCTAAGAAGGCACATTTACAAATTCTTAATACAAATTCAATTCAGATTTTACCAAATATCGTATATTTATTAAAACAATACATATAATAGTATACATATAGTCATTATGAAGGCTTCCCCAGGCCCAACTATTACAAAATTTAACTATGCTTGTATAAAGTTAAAAACTTTACTAAAGCATATTATGTTCTAACTAATAAGAACAAAGTTTCTGCTGTTACTAGAAAATGCACTTAGAAAATAACAGAAACTAATGTTAGTCTGTGCAGAGGAGTTATTTAATCTTTCTAAATGTGTTTTTTCTTCTGTCCGACTCACTTTTGCTCCGCGCTACTGCTTTATTAGACATTTTTTTTAATTCTCGGTTCCAGATATCGACAGGCATGAGTAGGAGTAGCGAAGATATTAATACTGCTTTGCATATTGAATTAATTAAACTATATCTGTTAGGGCATTAATTAATAAAAAATAAATTGAAACCCGCCCCCATTAAATTAAACCGTTGCTGTCGACACATTTTTGTACTCCGTAACTCCTTCTCATTGTTAATCAAAGTGTCACCTCCCCCAAACTGTAGCCGTGCTTTGCGAAACGTATACCAGATACCCACAAGGCATCTTTCCCTTCTTGGTTGATGAAAATTTGAAGAGAACACACAAACAATTAATACAGGGGCAACCTTCTTCGATAATTGCTTTTGCTAGCGAAAAATGTATACTGAATAACCGCAGGCACAAAGGAGTTAATTGGAAAACTTCTTTTTTGTTTTACCATCTTTTTCGTACAGCCCACACACGCTGATCAAAAATTTTTCTGGCCCAAAGTTAATTTCTTTGATGAAAAAAGAAAGAGAAAAAAGGGGTTAGGGGAATTGGTTTTACATAATTGGGGTTGATGGATTCATTTTGCTCAGTATTCGCTTTGTTTCATTACTGAACAGTTACAAGTGAATTATTCAGGCAAAGTGTGTGTTATTTTAAGCGAAATTAGGATACAGTTTTCATGGTAAGTAATAAGACGCATCCTTAAGTATGTAAAAAGAAAAGCACGATCAACTATTTTTAAATTGATTGTAGAAAAAGGAATTAAGAAAACAGAAAGTTTTTAAATTTTTGGAACGTTAATTTACTGACATTGTTTTTAAGAAACATACTTTTGCATATTTCGTTTTTAGGTCACAATAGTTTGTGGTGTTTGTAACGTTAAATGAACAGATTTTGCACTTTATAGAATAATGACAATGTACACAGTAACGTAAATCGATTGACGATACAATATTTTGTTTTCACTTGTTGATTTTTGTCTTTATTATTTAAAACAGAGTCGTAATGTTTTGAAATTTTAAAATGTTAATTTATTTTTATAGGTTAATTTATTTTTATATATAAAAATATAAAAATATTTTTATATATTTATAATTTATTTATATTATAATTTTGATTTATTAAATTATTAATTTAATTTATCTTTGACTTTGGCCTGTTACGATTTGCCTTTAGCTGTTAAAATTTATTTATGCCACTGTAGGGACTCAAACCTGGGACCTTTGAGCCGATGGGACCTTTGCCAATTAGTGGAAGATCTACTGGCATTGTATAATTCAGCTCCGTGGAAATTTGAATAGTTAATTCAATTATTGAAAGATCGATTTTGTGAATTATGGTATCAACGCCGAATTGATTTGGACGGATTAGAGTCTACCTCTCTTTTAAAATTATTTGGTTCTCAGTATGCTTATCATTTGATGGTGGAATTAGAAAGCATACTTCCCTTACCATTTGCATTGAGTACTGATATAAATGTTCATAATGGAAACATTATGCAGTACCAGCAACAAGCACAATGGGGAAGTGAAGTACAACCTGTAATGCCTCCACTAAATGATTGTCAGTGTCAGCATGGTGGGGGACAGGGCAATATGAATATTTGCAATAGTGAAACGGTAACTCCTGCTTATGAGTTTGATGATAATATTTTGCCGCGACCGCCAATTAGGGAACTGATGAAAACGTGGTGGTGGAAATATTTGATGTTCCTGCTATTACTCCCCCATCTCCTCCAATGCAACAAGAAGAAAGCACTAGTTCTATGACTAGTGCAATAAACACAGCATTAGATCTGTTACAGGAAGAAATGAAAAACTGTTACCTTTGCCTACTCTTCTAATGGAAATTGAAGAAAATTCCAATGAACCATTACCTGATCTACTTGGTGGCGTCAGTCCAACACTGAATGGTATGCTTCCACCACATATGGAGCCTGTTTTAGCTTGCAACCAAAACAATAATAATGGTATTGCAACAAGGGATTCAAACTTTTTTACGATGTCTCTCATTTTTGATTATGATGTATTGAATCGTACTATTAAACAAGTAGAACCAAATAAAGAAAATAGCAGTCAAGATATTGATAATGTGAATCTCTGTACTCCACCTTCAGCAGAGGAGTTGTGTATGCCATTAAATTCAAAAAGTAATAGAAAGAGGACCTTGAACCGGACACAATCACCTACAGCTAAAGCTTACGATCAACAGCGTAATATTCTTGTTGAAGCAGGGTCGCCAAGTAATGCTTCTTCTGTTGCTCAGAGATTGTTTTTTAATGTTACACCTAATAATACAGAACAAGAGGCACTGAAAAAATTAAGTAAAAAGAATGGTGTTGCACTTTCTGCTTGGAAACCGTGGAAGCCTACAGAAAATATGTGTGGTAGTGGAAATGAAACGCCACAAGACTTTACCATTGTATCCAGCAGTCAGAGAAAATTTCTGCAATTCGGCCTTTATGGGAGAGAAATAACCTTGGAAAACACTGATGAAGTACCAATTGTGGACAAAGATCAGTATGTAAATAGATTATTTGAGTTTGCCACAAGACATATTTTATCAGGAATTCCAGAATATGCATACGCCGGATTAACGGTCGATAGCAGTAACTCTATAACCAACAAACCGGTTTTTGTTTCTTGGCGTTTAAGAGATCAACTTACTCCCGAAATAATTTTACAAATGCTAGAAAATGTTCTCAAATCCAACGAGAGTTATTTGATGGGAAAATTGAAAATTAAAGTCCGTGGATTGATCCTCGATTTGGCCAGGGAGGAGGACTTAATAAGCGTGCAAATAAATTACTGGATAAGGGTTTGTTTCTTTTGGCAGGTACGATTCAAGTTCCAAATGATATTTATTGTTTGCCACAAAGTCTGATTTTGGCCCGAGCGAAAGCAGATGGGAATTATCCTCTAGCACAAGCTTTGCAAAATACAAAACAACGACCAAACATGTGGATCGATAGAGCAAAAGGGTTATGTCGTAAAGCAGGTGTTGATATTGAAAAAAATAACGGATGTACAAACAGAGAAGTACATATGTTCCAGCAACAGTTACTGCCAAATTACCAAATTGTGGTGGATGAGAAAAATCCCGAAACAAGATAAATTATTAAAGTGTATAGTATTCTAGCTGCTCCAACTCAGTTTATTGACTTTCGAGATCACCACTAGTGTAATTACTTCCATTAGAAAATACTTATTAGTAGAAAGATATTGTCCATATTGTTTGAAAGGGAAACAACGATCCTAAATATCATAAATGCGAATATAAATATTCGTACTGTCAAGAGTACCATGGCATTACAGAAGAATAAAAAGGTCGATTTCCATGCGATGCTTGCAATAGAATATTTCCTTCGTTAAATTGTTTGCTTAATCATAGAGTTCCATCAAAGAAAAGTAATAGATCCTTATGTCAGGATGTACAAGAATGTGGATCTTGTCAGAGACTTGAAAATATGCGTCGTCGTCCCCGAAAACAAAAGCACATTTGTGCAGAAATATACTGTTCCCTATGTTAAAAATTCGCATTACCCGGCCATGCCTGCTATGTACAGCCATTAAACAAACAACAGTATGGTAGATATCTTGCCATTATATTTGACTGCGAACTCAGCTATTAGATGCTAATGAAAAGGGGGAGAGGGAGCATGAAGTGAACTTGGTTTGTGTATCGCATCGGTGCAACCAATGCTGGAATGAAACAAATGCAGAGGTTCCCTGTGGTATTTGTGGCGATCAAAACAATGGTCACAGTAGAGACTTTATCTTTAAGACGATGGGAGAGTTTATAAAGCATGTATTAATTACCAGGCCTAAATTTCAAAAGGAAAGTATGCCTTTCACACAACGGATCGGGTTTCGACATGGTACTGGCGGCAAGAAACTTAATTGAAGACCAAGTTCATTAAATAAAATTACAATGTATCATGAGTGGTCAAAAAATGTTCAAATGATCTTAAATGTACGCATTATTTTTTTAGAGACACGCTGCTTTATATGAACAATAAACTAAGTAATTTGCTAAAGACATTGGGTTTTGATGAAAATTTAAAGAAAGGCGAGTTTCCATACATGTTCAATACAAAGCAAAACGAAAATTATGATGGTCCCATTCCAGATCTGAAATGGTTTGATATTGAAAATAAATTAGAAGATGATGCGAAAGCATTAAAGGCATGGCATGATGCATGCAAGAAGGATCCCAATTATAAATTTAATATGCAAGAAGAACTGATTAGTTACTGTAAGAATGACGTATTACTGTTAACGCAGGCAGTTGTGAAATTTTGAAATGTTATTGAGGAAAAAACAGGGGAAATAAAGTGTTTTTCTAAGTAGTCCTATTATTGGCAGCTTGGCTATCCGTGTGTTTAGGACATTATATCTGGAACAAAATAGTATAGCCATCTTACCACCTTTAGGATTTCAGTGCCGGGACAGGCAAAGTAAAAAGGCTTTGCAATGGTTAGAGTATTTGGCACATACTACGGGTCAAACAAATTAAACAGTGCTAATGGAGGAGAACAAAAAGTAGGTCCCTACAAAGTAGATGATTATTTTAAAGATGAAAATACAGAAGAAGTAACTATAGCAGAATTGAATGGTCGCTTTTTCCATGCAGATCCACAGTGTTATCCTGGCCTTCGCCATAGTTCAATAGATGGTGGAGCAAGTCTTGAACAACGGTATGATCGTACCGTGAAAAAGGCAGAATATATACGCAGTCTCAAAAACACAACATTCATCGAAATATGGGTATGCGAATGGGATAAACAAGTCAAGAAAAACAAGGACATAGAGCAGTCTATTAAGACCCATTGCGCAAATCTTTATGATGGATTGATTCCGAAGCTTGCATTTAAAGGAGGAAGGACAGAATGCTTTCGTAGTTTGTATAAATGCGGTGAAAAAAAAAGAAATAAAATATCTAGACATAACTAGCTTGTATCCGTGGGTAATGGCTCGAAAAATGCTGCCTCTAGGCATGCCACGCATGTAAAAAAATTTCCTTAACTGGGAAAAGTACACGGACTTGTAGATTGCACTATTTTCACCAACCGATCTCAAACTTCCGATATTGCCTAATTCAAAATTACTTTTTGGTCTGTACCGAACATGTACGGAAGAAACCAATAATAATGGCTGCCACCATACATAGAAAGAAAGGGAATTCAGGGGAACTTTTGCCACACAAGAACTTCATAAAAGTATGAAAAGTGGATATGAAGTAAAACAAATTCATGAAGTCTGGTAATTTAAAATGCAATCTGGCTTATTTGAAAAGTATGTGGGAAGTTTCCTCATAATGAAGCAGGAAGCCAGTAGCTTTCCTACCGAGTGTAAAACAGAACAACAAACACAGCAGTACATCAAAAACTATGAAGAATATGAAAATATTGAAATGAAGTATGGCAACATTGAAAAAAACCGGGGCTGATTTACATTGCTAAATTGTTTTAGAATTCTCTGTATGGCAAATGGAGACAGCGCACAGACCTACCTGAAAGTAAAATTGTTGAGGATAGTGCATCATTTTTGAATATCATGCTTAATATAAATTACGATGTTTCGACAGTAACACCCGTAGGAGAAAAATGTTTAATTTTGATGTACAGGGACAAGGAAAAGGAAAACAAACCATTGTCATTTGCGAATGTTTGTTTGGCCGCATTTATTACATCATGGGCACGCCTACAGTTGTAAGAGTTAATGGATACTGTTGGGTATGATAAACTTTTTTATGTGGATACGGATTCCATCATGTATATCCAAAATAAATACGAGAAGTCGCCTTTGGAAACTGGGATGTACCTTAACGAATTAACTAATAAAATCCCTGATTGCTGGTACATGAATTTGTTTATTGGTTTAGGGTCAAATAATTATGCGTATCGTATACAGGAAATTACAACTGGAAAAGGCAAGGATATTTGGAAAATTAGAGGCATCACCCTAAACTACCGAAATAAAGACGAAATTACTCTGGACCATTCCTATGATTTGATCGCTGAGAAAACAAAAAAGAAAGTTATTTTTTCTCCAAATAATATTCGAAGAAAACCTGGATTTCTGATTGTGTCTAAACCTGAAACCAAGACCCATCAGGTAACTACTAATAAACGGCAAAGAATTATTGAAGACATTGCAATCGCTGACTACAAAACCTTACCCTATGGCTACAAACAACATTGAAGAAAAGAATTGCAGTAGTAGTAGTAGAACTTGCTAATATAAAAACAGAAATCTGGATTGGAACTTATCATTTGAATTCAAGATGGCGTTTCAACATCCTTGCACCATCATGGTCGATGGCCCTTCGAAATCAGGAAAAACTACGTTCATTAATAAGTTGTTACAATTTAAAGATCATATGTTTTGTACTAAATTCAAAGAAATTGTTTGGGCTATGGAGCTGTTGTTCCATATCTTACCGTTGAAAATGTTAGATTTGATCAAGGTATTCCCAATATGGTAACATTTGAAATTCAACCAAATTCACTGATTATTTTAGACGATTTAATGAGTGAAACAAATGTAGATGTAAATAACCTTTTCACAAAGTATAGTCACCATATAAGTTTAACTGTTATTTTCATTGTTCAAAATTAGTTCCAAAAGGCAAGCATTCCAGTAATATTTCCTTAGTCATTATCTCGTAGTTTTTAAGAATCCACGTGATAAACTACAAATTGAGTATCTAGCAAGAGAAATTATGCCACGTGATAGTAAAGGACTGGCAGGCGTATTTGAACAATCAACATTAAATCCACATAATTATTGATTTAATGCAAAATATTCCTGAGGCATTACGAATTCGTACAAACATTTCTCCCAATGAAACCATGCACATCTATGCGCATGTAAAAGACCTGCATAATCCCGTAACGTTCAGTTGATGTTAGGGTGTCGAGCTTAAAGCATTACAAAAATGAGCTCCGTGCTCTTTGTAGATGTAAGGGCGAGCAACGAAAAGGTTTGTTACAAAAAGCTTCAGGATGTGTTACTCGAATCATTGGAAATGTAGACAAAAATACCATAAATGGAAACATTCCAATGAGTCCACATCAGAAACCAAGATTACGTCGACATTATCTCTAGTAAAGTCCAGTATTAAACGTAGACGAAAAATATTATTACAAAAAGGAGGGGCATTTTTACCTTTATTGCTTGCATCAATATTAAGTGAAGTGGCCGGGAGTCTTTTCAATCGGTAACATGGTGACGTCTCAATTTAAAAAAAATGATTTTAGTACTGAAACAAGCAACAGCACAATTGGCATCATCAGTAAAATTTCAGGAATCACACCAAACCCGATTAGATCAAGAAATACAAAATGTATTAACACGTAGGGATATAACACCACAGGAAATATAGAAAATGTATCAGCAGGCACTGCATAGACACTTGGATCATATTCCACCAAGAAATCAACCCATTGCACTACCTCTCGTGGAATCAGATGTCACAACAAAAAGTATTTCTACAAATCCATTATTTCAACTTATTTATATTCTGTTCCTAAAACTCTTAGTTGAAAAACAGGAGTCTTATTAAATCTAGTGTTCCTATCCAATCGCATCAGTTGGGATCCATCCGGTGTGGTAACCATTGATAATACTGTTCTCCCAGGATCTAATATTATTGATCTTGTAAATGAAGTGGTAAGAAAACGTAAACCACGAAATAGAATTGGCAATACAATCATTCAAACAATTATTACAGGAAATTAATATTCCAAAAGAATTAATTAATTTTCAGTTTGGTTTAGGTGCTTCTTTGTTTAGGAATCCCTTATCTAATCGTAAAGTAATAAAAAGCAAAAAGTTAAAAGTAAAAAAAAGCCAAGAAACGTGATACCAGCACCTTTTTAAGAAATTTTAGATTTTATAAAATGTAAACATGTCGTTATCGAAATTGTATTATACGTATTCGGATCCAGTTTCTCTGGGAAGTGTTAGAAAATTACAACAAAAGAGTGCAACATCAAAAATAAAAGTTAAAAAATGATTAGCATCACAAGATGCCTATACATTACATGCTCCCGTAAGTAAAACCTTTAAGAAATCAATATTATGTAAGTGGTCCAGATGAATTACTGCAAATGGATTTAGCAGATATGCAAAATGTGTCAAAGCATGATGATGGGTAGAGTTACATTTTATGTTCAATTGATGTTTTTTCACGGTATGCAGCATGTATTCCCGTCAAAAATAAAATGGGTCCTGTTGTAGCTGAAGCCATTACGGAAATTTTAAAATCGTTGAAATTACAATTAGCACGTTGTCAAATGGATTTAGGGACATAATTTTAAAACCAACACGTAAAACGCGTATTTGAAAAGTATGATGTTAATCAATTTAGTGTTGTAAATCGACCTGTAAAAGAATCCTAAAAGCATGCGTACGCGAAGCAGGATTAGCTTTAAAGACAAAAGCTGAAACAAAATTAAATCATTTGCTTACCGGTAGCGGTAGACGACGTGCACGCAAACGTAGTGCTCCTGCACGAAATCAAATCCTATATGTTTGAACGGTTTCAATATATGGAAGTGGAATAAACCATATTTTCACATAGACTTAAAAGATGAACGAGGACAAAAATTGCCATTTCAATTTGGAACGTCAAGCATTACACTTCATTTTAAACAGAAAGCATGATTTCAGAAAGTACAGATAATAATTTTTACATTACACACTGCATAAGTTCAAATTCAAGTACACAAACTTATACAAATAACATACCTACACATTTTCGTAATATTCTCAATCATCGTTTATAATTGAATGATCCATCGTGGAGGGTTGTACTTCATATTCCACTCACATGTCAAAATGTTCTTGATGGAGAAAATATCTTTTGGTTTGATTTAAAGGACTGAACAAAACTAAAACATCGTATTACATCGGAATATTATGCCACCGTCCAGCAATTACTGGATGAACTCAATAAAATTACACCATGTATAGAATTTATCTATTCCAATACAGTTGAAGTTAAAACCAGCGTTAATATTCAAGCCATTCGTTTCTCTCCCTTGTTAGTATTGCAATTAGGATTTGAATCTAGTATTAAGATTTTAAAATTTGGAGCAATTCAAAAACAACCCTACCTAGGTATTAGGTACTCATAGCAAGTGTGTGTATACACGGATCTCATTCAGCCATAATATGTAGGTGATACAAAAGCGCCATTACTTCGAATTGTGGCCATGACGGATACGAATCATGGAAAAGTGCAAACTATTACATTTCAAAACGTCCATTATTTTCCACTATCTAAATTAAGTTACGATACAATTGAAATCCTACTAAAGGATCATGCAGGACGTAATTTGTCATTTGCATCCGGAACATTGACGGTGACACTTCACTTTACGCGTCTCCCGCAATGGACGTGGAATTCCGTATTTTGCGGGACCTGTCTATCAGCGCGGCCACGAAATCGGAAGTTTATTTCGTGGTCTTTTTCGATTTGCAATGCCATTTATTAAACAAGGTGTCAAAGCCGTCGGACGACAAGCGTTACAAACAGGAATTCAAGTTGCTGGGGATATGTTAGAAAATCGACCTGTTAAAGAATCCGTAAAAGCACGCGTACGCGAAGCAGGATCAGCTTTAAAGAGAAATGCGGAAACAAAAATCAGTTGCCTACCGGTAGCGGTAGACGACGTGCACGTAAACGAAGACCTCCTTCACGTGTTGGACCACCTGCAAAGAGTCGTAAACCTACAAATACTAGACCAAGAGATATTTTTAGTTAATCATCATCATGTCGTTTCTAACACCGGCTAGTAAAGAGTGCTTTACCAATGAATTGGATTTGGTATCTTTACCCTTGACAGAAACTGCTATAGAATCCTCACGTAAGGTTGACTATCGACTAGATCTTGAGTAGTGGCTTTGCAAGTGGTAAGACGTGTGTTGTGATCGCTCCCGAAAAGGTGCTAATTTTCGGTGGAGAAACGGAACTCACGAATTTGGTGAGTACAGAAACTTAAAGACCTTAATGAAAAGAACATATTATTAAGTCTTCGTGCATGTGGGAGTTTTTTCGGTAGGACTTATTAAGGGACCAAATTTCCTATGTTAAGTATATGGGACTATAAGAAACATACTTTTGCGTATCAACGTTGGCAAGATTGACCGATCAAGGACATCCGGTGACCTTGAAGAGATGATTTCCTAAGTGCCCGCTGCAACGACATTTTCTATGACTCTTGTGAGTGTATATAGACAGCATGGAGGGCTAAGTGGGCTATATCTCCGGGGCCGCTGAGGATGGGTGCTTGATATTTTTTGGGGTCGGTGACCTTACCTGGGGACTCTTTTTTTTCTCCCCTCGGGAGGCTGGTCTCTCGGGTGTCGAGTCCCCTGATCTGCGGCTCTGGGGATGCCATATTGGTGGCAAGTGTAAACTTTGAACTTTAGTGCGTGTGTCGTGCGGGTACGAATACGAGAGCGCAAAGATGTCAAAGAGCTTTGAATATACGGATATCACCAAGACTGGACTTGCCAAACTTGAGTCACAGTGGAGGTCCAACGATCCAGATCCTAACAACCCATTTCGGTTAAAATGGATGGAGAAAGTAAAGAAGAAAGAAATCAATGTAAATAAACCAAGGTTTTATAAGGAAGAAAAGGAATTGAAACAAAATATAGCGGAGGAACTACATGCAGAATGGGAAAAAGCAAACAAGAAATCACAGCTAAAACAACGTTTTTGAGAAGTGTGAGAAGAGGGGTCGCTGACCAGGAGAGTATGGATGTACTATCTGGAGGACGAGGAACACCAATGAACCAAGATGAGGAACCGAATAGGAAGAGACATAGAACACCAGAAGAATAGGAGGCGAGTAAAAGATATAAACACGAGAAAGAAGTAGAAGAACTGAAAGTACGTTTAGCATACGCAGAAGGAAGAGTAACGGAATTGGAAAAGAATCAAGAAAAACTAGAAAGAGAGAACGCAAGACTTAGGGCATGCGAAATTAAGCTGGGGCAATGGCAAACGAAAGTAGAAGAACGGGATCAAGATATGGATAAATTGGAAAGAACTATCGACGAATTAAAACAGGAAGCAATAACCGGTAGCTTCAGAGTCAACGAACTAGAAATAACCATCAGCCAGACGGAATCTAGAAGACAGGAGACAGAAGAGAAATTGCAGAAACAGGAAGAAGAAATACGAGCATTGTACTCCGAAAATGGAAGGTTGAAGCAGGCAAAGGAACCAGCAAGGGAATCAGCGGTACCAGCATTCAGCTTTGCAGACATGCTGAAGAAAGACACCAAAATACCGAAAAAAAAACAGATTTATAAAGACACACAAAAGAAAAACTAAACCAACTATCTTATTAGGACCCAAGTAAGGTGAAACACTAGAAGACACAAGGATGAGGATCACCAGAACAATACAAAGGAATGATCAAATAAACTTCCAGATGATCCAGAATAAGACTGCACTGATTTTGCAGATGGCATCGACCCAGGATGAGGAAAAGCTATTGAACCACCCAAACATGAAAAATAACTTCGATATGTCCAACAGAAGTGAGAAGAGAAACCCTCTGATGATCATCTATGGTATCCCAACCGAGATGAATAAGGCAGAGGTTATAGAGGAATTGCTGGTGAGGAACCTTCAGAATATTACAGATGAACAGAGGCAACTCATTAAACCTAGGTTCAAAACAGGACCAAGGAATCAGGATCAATACCATCTAGTATTTGAAATACCAAGACAAGTAAGGCAGATTTTGTTGCAGAATCCCAAGGTACATATAGTATACGAAGTCACTAACGTTAAGGACTATCTCGTTGTCACGACTTTCCTGAAATGTTTTCATTATGGTCATATAGCAAACTATTGCAAAAATGATCCCAGATGTGGAACATGCGAAGAAAAAGGACACAAGGAAAGTGACTGTAGGGAAAAAGAAAAGAAAGTATGACTACCATGATATCAAAAGGGTAAAAAGTGCGGGGAAAAACAAGAAGACTGCCCTCAATATAAGTTAAGCCTCCAGAGAACCATAGATAAGTTCAATTATGGCCCATAACATTGATCGATACGAAATCCAGGACACTAAACCTAAAAAGAAACTCCCCCGTGCAAACAAAAAAGAAGCCTGGAAAGACTATTAGAGTATAACAAAAGTAAAAAAAAAAAGATAGAATTCATAAATAATTGGCTATCAAATGGCTACACAAAAACAACAGAAAATTACCTCTCAATAAAGTTAGGGCATATTAACTTTGAAGAAAGTAACCACATCGTCATACATTACATAAATCCTGAACTGCAGACCTTCCGTAGGGGTTTTGCTCAAATGATAGCCTTGTCGCATGACAGATTTGAATTGGAGGAGATGGATCATGAAATCATAGAAGTTCGTGATAACCAAAACCTTGAAATGTATCTATCCAAGAATAGATATGGCTGTGGATTCGTGCATGTCAAGTCATCCAAGGAGGATTTCTAGGAGGACTTGTGTCTGACTTTGGAACTGCTAGCGGCTCTACAGGGAAATATCAGAAAGAAAATTACATACCGGCAATTGGGATGGGCCTTTGGAAAGCAGATCCATACATGGTTCTAAGGAAAATAAAAGATTGGGAAAATAAAATAAAGAATTGGATTGGAATGATAATCAGTGATAAGAACCTCTTTAGAACCATATCAGAAGTAATGGATAACATCAACCCAAAGAAACATGATGAGAATGAATATAAGGATTTAAAAGAAAAAAAACTATGGATCTAACAACAGTAGAGAGTGAAGAAGAGGACAAGGAAATGAAAACCGATGAAATAGAAGGAATAGAGGGAAAACCCACCCCCAGGAAAAAGAGAAAAACATGGAGATTCTGGATCACAAGATTTTACAGGAAGAAAGAAGAGCAGAGGATAACCCTGGTGAAGGAAGAAGCCCAGGCGAGACCTGGAATAGGGCCGGAGGCGCAGAGAACCATGAAGGAAGAGAGACCAGAGGGAGAATTGGATAGAGAAGGAAGATAGAAGTAACCTAAGCTTCAACCAAAACAAATTCTATGAGGATCTACACCTAAATTATAATTTATCAAAACTGGAGGAACCACATATGTTGACGGCGGCTCTCAGGATAGTAGTAAGAAATATTCATCTACAAGGCAAATCAATAACCTTCCCTATTATCGAGGAAGTTGATAAAATCAATCTTAGAGCAAATGGAATCACTACCGACCCGAAGGACTTGCTGAAGTTAATTGACAAAGTATTTGAGAGGAGAAAGGAGTCATTTCAGATGAATTACGTTTACGGGCAGTTTGTTATGGCATATGGACGAAATGTATTGAATCCGGTCGAGACGTTCCCTGCCTGCTACGTCCACACTAGACAACCGTAGCCATGTTTAAGGTGGTCCAAATCAACCTGGACAGATCGAAACTGGCAACTTCCAAAGTCAGAAATTACTTCGAAAAGGAAGGGGTGGACGTAGTTTGTATGCAGGAGCATTATACGTACAAGGGAAAACTCATAGGAATGCCGACGGATGCCGTAACAATACTGCCAGAGGATCCCAATCCTATGGTAGCGGTGGTGGTATTTAACAAAGACATAGAAACCTTGGTGCATCTAAAATACGTAGATAAATGGACATTATGTGTGGATTTGAGGAAGGGATGCCACAAAATTACAATAGTGAATATATACTGCCAATTCTCCCTTCCAAGGGACATCTTTGTACAAAGAATAGAAGATATTCTCAATGGTCTTTATAATGTGGATGTGATCATTTTGAGAGATTTTAATGCTAAATCTCCCTTCCAGGGGACATCGTTGTACAAAGAATAGAAGATACAAACTGAAGCACGAGTATGGAGAAAAATAATAATTAAAAAAAATCGTTGACATTTAACACTTTTTTACACTGCTATGAGTAAGTGACAGAAAGTGACTATGAAGCTTATTTCGAAAACTGCTTGGGGAGCTAGTTGTGCGAACTACCGAAGGAAGATTATTCCACTGCTTGATTCCGAACACCACAAAAGATTTAGAATAGGTCTGAGATCTGTGCTTTGGTATTCGCAGGGTTTCATTGATTTTCGAGCAGGTGTTCATATTGTGAATGAGGTGCACCGATTCCAGCATAGAAGCCAGGTATGTATTAGATCCTAAAGTTACAACCTTGTAGAACTGCAGTAGAAGATGGAACGTTCTTCTGTCTTTCAGTTTCAGCCATGCCAGTGCAGAGTACCTGCTGGATACATGGTCATATTTTTTATAATTGAAGATCAACCGAACACATCTATTTTGCGTTATTTGTAATTTGTTTGCTAGAGTAACAGACAGATCATTATAGACTACGTCACAATAATCAAAGATAGGAAATATGAGAGACTGTATCAAGGTGATTTTAACTTGTTGAGGAAGAAAGTTTTTCAAAAGATTTAGTGTATGCATTTTCATATGCACTCTTTTCGATATTAGTTTCACATGTTCTGACCATGATAGTTTCGTCAAGAATAATACCGATACTTTTGACTTTATCTTCTCTTTTTATTTCCTTGTTCCTAATGTAAACTTTTGGTACATACGAATTTTGATTCATTTTTGCTCCATTTGGAGACCCTATTATTATACATTTAGAGACAGATTTTCTTGGATTTAGAGACAAACCATTGTATTCTGACCAGACGTGTATGTTTTCAAGATCGGAATTGATTTTGCTCACTGCATTGCCAAGACCATTAGGTTCCGACATTATATAAGCCTGTACGTCATCTGCCTATAGATGATAATTGCATTCAGTGAACTGAGATGCAATATCATTCATGAACATCGAAAATAATAATAGACCAAGAATTGATCCTTGTGGAACTCCGGAAGAGATGTTCTTCCACTCTGAGCAAGAGCTGTTCGATAGAACAGCCTGTTTACGATCTGTTTGGCGAGATTGAAGTTGGGTTTTAATTTAGCGAGAAGGATGTCATGATCAACAGACTGAAAAGCTTTACTGAAGTCTAGAAGGGTTAAGATAGTTACTTACCGATTTATCGATGGTTTTTCGGACGTCATCAGTGATTTTGATCATTCCCATTTTCCCAGAACCTTTCCATTGCTAAGCCAACGTTTAAAAGTTAGCTACGGCGACTCGATTTTACTTCCCACCCACAAGTTACAGACAAAGGACTAAAAAAAAACCAGGCATTTGAGTTTTAAAACTCGAAGTTACATTAGGTTCTATCTGAGTAGTATATATATATAGTAGTTATACAGTACTGTATAATACAACTACGTGTTTCTTGTATACTTTTTTATTTTGGCACGTTACTTCCATGCTTTTGTTTAAAGAAGGAAATTTTGTCACTTTCCGTAATGCTGGAGCTGCGTGGGAAGGCAAACTGTACCTTGCCAGTGAAGTCACTGGCCAATCATTTCCTTAGCTTCAGAGGCGGCGTTTGGGGGTGGCAACTGGGGAAACCGCCCCAGGCCCCGCGCTTAGGGAGGCCCCGCGTTCCGAGCTGATATTTTTCTTATTCAATGATATAAAAGTTGATTTGTAAGAAAAAGTTTACAAATAAACTAATTTGTATAGTTTCCATGCGAAATGTAATGTGAAATGGAAATGAATAAAGAAGCACTTGTAATTGGCAATGCAGTTTTTAAAATATATTGTACTTTCTTTAAATAAATTATGTCGGACTTTTTTATTCATAAGAAACGGTTGTTCATTAAAAAAGATAATATTTAGTAATAAATTTAGTTTTAGGAATGAAAGGAAGAAGTGAGAGGAAGCATTTAGGGGGAAGTTGCTTACTGCTTTATCGGCTTTAGATGTAACATTTCGGCGCTCAGCGATTTTTACTTGTACACTGGCCCCGATTGGTCATTATTGCCCTAGACCCCGCGCTCATCTAACGCCGCCTCTGCTTAGCTTTTTCAATTTTTATAAAAGTTAAGCAATTTGTTTCAGCATATGTTATATGTAGTTTGAACGCCCGTTATTTTATTTAACAAAAGTTATAAATTTGAGTTTTCTAGTTTCCCAAGAAAGTAAGATATCAGCGAAATTCTTTCACAAATTCCAGTTTATTGACTAGGCCTAGTTCTCGATTTTTTAATAGTTTTTGCTAAAGTTTTAACGAATATCTAAGTAACGTTTATATATTCTAGTACTTTTTTGTTTTCGTTGCACAATGATGATAATTTCAATTGATAAGTTCGAAGAGTAGCACAGAAAATAAAATAAAAGTGTAAGCAGTTGAATCCATAAAACGTTAACATTGAATCCTGTCTTGTCCAATTATTGTTTAAAGTTGAGCAATTTCTTTCATAATGATTTATAATTTTGTAGTCTGTTAGTCCAACATTTTATCTAACAAAGATTGTAATTTTCAGTTGTCTTGT
>JAGDQP010028597.1:0-24025 GCA_022664845.1 Lepisma saccharinum | reverse complement strand
GCGTGATTGGCTGTTACAGTATCAGGACCATAAACACTATTCACATTTGCAGCCGCCTGGCTTGCGTTTTCGCCTTTATCGAAGAAAAACTGTAAAATATAGCGTATTTTCTCTTTGCTAGTGTCCATTTTGACGCGCGCTCACACAACACTGAGTCAACTCATCACAACTATCTGAACAGTGTTTGTAGTACGCAATCTCATCGTTTGAACGCCATCTCGTTGAACCCAATCGGACTTATACAACGCGAGATACAGATCACTGAAGCCATCTATTGGCAAAATAATGGATTACTTTTTACTGCGCCAGATATATATAAAGCTCAAGTGCTTCTAAGCAAAATGTTTGGTTTCCGCAGTTCGTCTGTCTCTCACAAGCCAACTGTGATGTCTATATTAATAGAGGAAATCTTTTATATTTTTGTTACTTGGCTCTTCAATTTCTTTACGAATTGACTCAATGCCTGTTTTGGTTATTTGTGGATTTCTTTCCATTGAATTTTTGGGTATCATAAAAAGAGGATTTAATTTTCTTGTGTCTGTAGTTAATCTTTAAGGGAATTTTCCTCGTTATATTTACTTTTTAGTGTACATATTTTTTACTACAGCCTTTGGACAATAGGCAGTTTTTCTTTCGTTCTCTTTCTTTTTTAAGTAAAAACTGTTCTTCTGCAGCAAATACGTGCAGGTACATGTGATTCCAAGGTACTCTTTTGATAGTCATTCCAAGAGGCCTAAATAATTTTCTAGAGAGTTCAAATTTAGTACTTGAGGGTTTGTTTCAAAGTTTTGCTATTGCTCATTTGTCCCCTGAATTGCATATTCTGTTTGATTATCTGATATTTCCAGGTGCCAATGTGGTTTTTGCATTTTTAAATATATTTGCTTTATTTTTACTTTTTAGTTGAACTCTGTTTTGTACATTCAACTACTCGCTTGTACTATTTGATTGCGCGTAATTAAACTGCAGCGTAATCCACAGTAATGGCTAATAGTAAATGTTCTCTTTGTAACTTCTAGTTTTTGGTAATAAATGTGACATGGGCGTTGGTATGTTTTCTTTAATTCTGTTTTATGAGGATTTTTGAGTAGCTCACTTCCGGAAATGACCAGGCTATGGTTGCTAGGAGAGCTTAAGGACAGGACAGCTTATGTCAACTGGGTCATGTACAGAGAGGTTTTGTTTTATTTTTCGTAAGTGTTGTTCATTCTGTTATGCACTAAAACTTTTGGAAATGTCCTTAACCATAGTGTTTTAAAAAAATATATTGTATTTCTGTCAGTTTTGCTAAGTATAGCAAGTGATCAACCTGCTATGTCTTGTGTCAACATTTTCAGCGTTTCGCTTAAGCGGCAAGTCTTTTCAGGCCAGTTTAATCTTTTCAATTTTTCTATTTCTCCTAGCCGCGATTGAACTGAATAAACAGATATCGGTGGAGAATCTTTCGTGCACAATTTGTTTCTGGACCATGAGTGAATTTTGCTCTTTTAATTTTAATTTTCTTGAACATTTTTGTGTATATTTATTTTATAAAGAGTTAAGCAACCCCCATGGTATGTAAGCTGTTTTTGTGCTTTTATATGTTAAACCGTCCCTATATTTTTAGGTCAAGTTTGCCGAGTTCCTATGGGGGTATTAATTGTTTGCCAACAGACAAGAATCGACTAGTGTTCCCAGAGTTTTGATGGGTTAGTTGCGCTTTTTATTGAACGAAAAAGTTAATTTTATGGTGTAGGTACAATGCTAATTATTGAAGTGAATACTTTATTGTTTATTTTTAGATTATATTTTTTATATAATGAGAGCATAGCTTTTATATGAAACTAACTTCAGGTATAACTGACATATCCAATTTATTTTCTAATTTTATAAAAAAGTGGCACGCACCTTCCGAACCGCACCGATAAGTCTAACAATGCCCTTGAATTGTCACTAGACGTTAATTCAAGTTTTAATATTCTTTTGTAATATTTCTCCCATAATAAGCTTGCAAAATGAATTTGCAACTTTGTAAGATCTCGTCAAGGGCGCAACTTTTCTGATATTGCTGTAGGAAAGTACTTCTAAAACTATGTATAAAGTGTTGATTTTGTGAGTCGTAAGTTTTACATTCGATTCAACAATCGTGGAATATGATACACTGTACGCCCACATTTCGTACCAATAATAGACATTTAAAAGCATCTATAAAAAATATTAAAATTTTATCAAGTCTATGTTCGACCTTCAATTTTCAAACATGTATGGAAAGTACTGGAAAGTGTGTGTGTGTTGGGGGGGGGGGGGGTCTAGGAAAATTTAGGGGCTAAGTTCCCCCTTGGCCATCTTAACTTTGAAATTGTTACAGAAAGGAGTTACCAGTCAATGTAATACTTTCAGCTTAAATCTAATTAAACCCTTGAGTACTGCAAAGATTACCGAAGGAAAAAAAATACCTAGATTTTTCATTGAACGTCTAAAGGACCTTAAAGGATTTGTGGAGATGCTGAAGGGAAAAAAAATCACCACTTAAGTTTAAATTCTTGCTTGAATCCTGAAACCGACCAAGGTACTCCTGTGATCAGAAACTAGAGATGCGATAAAGCCAGCTTTTTTTTTCAATGGACTGTTTCCCTAAAAGCCAACCTAATGGGCAGCGGTGGCTCAGTTGGTAGAGCGCTCACTCTGGCGCTAGATGTCGTCGGTTCAATCAGTTCTAGCCAGACAAAATTCATTTCTTCATTATTATTACTGCTCAATTATTTTATGCCACTCTATACCCTGCTAAATTAAGAAGGATTTACTTATCTAGACTAATTAAACTAAGTGTGTAGATGTTAAAGTATATTAGTACAAGTGAAACACATGCAGGTTAATTTCCTCATGTATTGAAGACATAAGCTTGTCAGTGCTAACATCTCATAAGAAATAGTAAATCAATTCAGTACACATCAACCACATATAATAAAGAACCTTCGCAAGCAAACACACCACCATATTATCATAGCATGCAATACTAATCGTATATCTCTTTGTTAAACTATATATGTCCGCTACTATAAACCAGAATCACATATTGATTAAACCAACAATCTAAGTAGCCATCTTATAAACCCCTGATTGGTGGAGAGTATAAGGCGATCTCCTTTCCGTTTTGCTTAAGTAATTTTCTGTTTAGAGTGTAGTCTGAAGAAGGAGGTGGTATACTACCGAAACTGTTTCACTTTAGTTTCTTTTTCGTATTAAAGTATAATAGCCTTGTCAAAAAGTTGTGTTCTTCTTTATTCAAGATGGATACAATACAAGGTCATATTGTCATAATATTCGTATTTATATTATAAATTATGTTTGTACACGGGATACCTTGTTTAATAACGCTTTTCCCTGCTGTGAACAAAACTAACTCTGTGTTTCTATTTTTATATTTTCATGTGTATCTTTGGTTACTTAATGTAAATTTCGTATTTGTTTATGATATTGCTTTATTTTATTTATTGCTGTTGTTTTATTGTCTTCACTATTTTTTCTTTTTGTTTTGTTTTTAATACCTATATTCAATCACCTAAGAAAATATTCCATTTGCAGTACACATAGAACGTAGAAGTTCGAAATCCACTTTAAACTGTAGGTCTCGTTCTTAGAAGGTCTTCATCCGATGGAAGATAATGACAAACTACTATTGATTCACTTTGCCAAGGGACCTTCGGGTGATAAACTCGCCTCCGATAGAACGCCAGTCTTCCTTATTATTGGCCGTGGTTCGTTGGTAGAACGTTCACTTCATATTCCAAAGGTCTTGGTTCGCGACCAGTTGCGAGCCATCTTTATTAAGCTATTTCCAGGTTTCTTCCTGAGTTACGCCTGGATGATACATTCTTTTTAGGTCCTAGCCACTTTCATTTACGCATTCCTTTCGCCTGCTTACATCTCACTTCCTTAATGTCTGTTGAAAATTGGACTTAATGCCGCAATGAAACACACGCTGTACTAAAGCTCTCGTGAACATTGAACTTCAAAAACTGGAAGGTGACCTCGGAGCGTTTAGGTGTAGGTAGTATCCATGTAGACTTGCAGTATTTGTGTGTTTAGGTATAGGTAGTAAAAGTTTTAAGAACATTTTATGTATTTTCTTACATTTGCTTATATTTATATGTACAAAACTACGTAGAGCACTAGATACATTATTAACACGCAGTTTTCAAACTAATACATAACCTTTGACGACGCTTAAAAACAGGTCCAGGAACAAAAGTTTCGTGTTTTTGAAGTTTGACGTACAAAAGTGTTTAAGGCACTCCGTGCGTAATAACAAGAGTTTAGTCCTGTTAGTTGACTCGGACCATTCAACAATGAATCAAACCAGTAATTCTCTCATTCTTAGTAATTCGTTCAGGAACGAAGGAAGGTAATAACGTTTAAATTCCCAAATAATAATAATAATAAACAACTATTTTGCATCATTAAAACCTTTGTGCCTTATCTGAATAATTCTATTTCTGAATTCCAGCTCTTGCGGAGAGGCCACTGTTGATAACTGCACGCTGATTGACCTACAATTTGTGGAGACGACAAGAGGGAGGCCGTCACTGATTCACGAGGGCTACAGATATAGAATCCATCGGAAGTGCAAAGACTTCATCAAATGGTTGTGCGTGAACGAGAGGAACGTCAAGTGCCGAGGCACAATAAGAACTAGGGGTAGAATGGTTATCTCGTCTACACCACACTCGTGCCAACCGGATGTGAAACGAAATGAGGTGATGAAACTTATGACAAAATGCAAGAAGCGCGCACGGGAAGAGATTTCAACACCAGTGCGTAATATCTTTCGCGATGAAATAGAAAAAGTTCACAAACACGGAGGCGAATTAGCTACGGTACTTCCGAAGTATGATAATTGCAAATCCACTTTACATTACATGCGGAAGAGGAGCATTATAGAGAAAGGATTGCCTCTGCCCAGAGATGTCATTGAATTGGCCAAAAAGAAAAAGAAGGCTGAAGCTGAAAGTGTTCCGGTCCAGGATACGAGGTATGTTTCAATGTCTTTTTATTTAAGAGTTGGACCTAGATCGAATACTCAAAAGCGTCTTAATTAAAATACCCTGACTATGCTTATACACTACACTTTACTACAAAAAAGACACTAAACGTAGCAGTTCAGTGCGTAATCAATACCTGTAATATTATTAGAGCACTGAAACTGTTACTCTTACTGTATGTTTTTGTAATAAAGTGTAGCGTATATTCCTGGTCAACGTATTTTAAATAACTTTAATTATGGTTAGAAAGTGTTAAAAAAAAAAAGTCTGTAGGCCAGAGGCATAGATGCCTGAAGTCCATATATAAATTCAGTTCAAAAGTGTGTAGAATCTGATGATCGCCACTTTTTGTAAAAAAAAAAAAAAGCGTGTGACTTGTATTCGTCTTATGATGTTTGTATACTTTTGGTTTTAATACTTTAATAAGCTTTTCTTTCTTACTTGATGCTTATACATTGTGGCATCCCCTGTATAAAGGGCGAACCCCCTAACTTTAGCTTTGCTTTGTCCTCTCCTCCCTGTACACAATTTGCTCTAAGAAGCACGAATTAAAACAGCCTAGGAGAGCGAGACACGCCAGTCAATTGATCATTTTGTTCTTGCGTTTTCAGCTTTATATTTGAGTGATGTAGGATATTTCCTTATTAAAATTTTTCGTGATTTTGATTTTAGTTTACTGAAATTTTTCCCTTTCCAGGGTTTCCAAAGGGATCTGCAAAGTAATGACTAACGTGCAAATGGTGGAGACAACAAGAGGAAAGCCGCTGATGATCTACGAAGGCTACAGCTACCGAGTGTCTCGGAAGAATAAAGGCGACATCACTTCTTGGTTGTGTACCAACGAAAGGAAGAACTGCTGCCGAGGAAGACTGTTGACTCGGGATAACGCCATTCTCTCCTACACGCCACATGTATGCAGTCCAAATGAAAAGAAGATCGAAGTGTTGAAAATCGTGACGAAGTGCCGAAAACGCGCTCGGGATGACCTATCTACTCCAATGCGTCGCATTTACGATGAAGAAGTGTTGGAAGCATGTAAACGAGGACTAGATTTGGGTCGTGAAATGCCAGCCTATGACATTATCAAAGCCACTTTACATAGAATAAGAAGACGAAGTTTGGGAGTCACGGAAGAATCTACCAGTGTTAAAAAGAAACGGGTGACTGACAAAATAATTTTCCCTAGAGTTCAAAATGGTGTTGACGTAGGTTCCAGGTACGTTCAGTTATTTTTCTTATTTTCAGTAAATTACAATAGTTGTGAGTTTTACACTCTTGCACGGTACTGGCGTCAACAAGGCTACTTGTACTTCCATTCAAGACAGAGTTCAGTCTCGATAATCCTGCCGTTAACTAGTCCGATATTTTTATAGTAATCTGACCTCCAGTAATCTGGCTTTTTTTCCACCTTGGCTGCAGAATATTCAAGAAATACTGAGGAGTACTCTCACAAATCCGGTCAGAATTGTCAGTTTAAGGGATTTTTCCTTCAACGTAGGATGCTTTTACCTGAAAAGGGATATTTTTAGAAAAATGCAGAAACTTAGGGATATTTTCTAACCCTTCAATAGAAAATTATCAAATCAGCTTAATGAAAAGCATCATTTCGTTGACGAGCGAGTAAACGATACTTTACTCAACAATTTCTGCGGCGCGTAAAGAAGGCCGGAAAAACAGTTCTGTAAACCCATGGAAGTAAATGAGTGCTTTTATGGACCTGTGTCGACGTTTTGTGCTGCCGCGTTCAGTAGAAACATGCCGTCCTGTTTTAAAGAACGCGAGCAGTAGAAAGCCGTTTTAATGGATATGTTTATTTAAACATTGAGCTTGTATTTTTCAGCCAGGCTTTCTTGGAGTCCAGATGTTCAGAGACTTCCTTACAAGTGGTTATCGCATGCAAAAAAGACACAACACTGGCCACATTCCTTTTCTTTCTTCTTTTTCCCCTTCTACGCCCACGTTGCATAAAAAAGTAAGAAAGGAAACGCTTTGCAGCCTACCTTCTTGCTGCGCGCAACAAAATGCCATTCATAAAAGGGTTCTTACTGTGTAGTATTTTTAAAACGTCAAATTTACAAGGTAGATAGTATTTCTTAAATTTGTGCGAAGAAAGTAAGAGTTAGGATGGGCCTTCAACATCAAAAAAGAAATGCGAAATTAGAGGGGAACTATGTAAAGATGAAAAAGGTTCATGGCGTTTTATAAAAATGATTGATAAATTTCATAGGCCTATTCTGAATGTATGATTCGTGAGGCTTTTATGATGTGTTTGCTAGTAGGGAGTTTTATGATGAAAAAGGGATTTTTGTTTACCACAGCCTGGCAACACTGAATCCGATACATATCTGACCAGGTTGTTGTGAAAACGCATAAATAACGTAAACTAGGCACTACAAAGCGACAAATAAAGCAAGAAAGATAAACTGAACTTCAGATATGACGAAATAATAATAATAATATCACTTTTTTTTTTACTCCATGCTCAGAGACATGCAATGACATGTTTTTCCCGTCACGCTCACTAGGAGCGTGCCGGAATAATCGCACCGCAGGATTATAGAGGGAGTGTTGTGTCTGGATTTCCTTGCATTCTCTCCAATTATTGTTGCTTGCGCATGTGTGTTTAGCATCAACTGTGGTTAAATTTTATGACAGGATTGCTATAAATTTTGAGTTTATTGATAATGTATCTGCCTACCACATATATCAGTATGTACGAAATGTGGAAAAATAAACTGTAGGCAATAAATTCCTGTAATTCTACTTTTTCTACTAATTCGGCATCCCTCCGGTCACGAGAAGCCCGGATTCTGAGACTACTGTATTTAGAACTGCTATTATTAGCATTTATAGACATTTGCCTCACTTGTCATTCTGCTTAAAACGTACGTCGTTTGTTGTATAATTTAGGACCCAGAGCGATTTATCGCAGTTATTTTCTCATCACGATGATTTGTCTGTACATTGAAACTTGAACTGCACAACTCTGTTCTTTATCCAGCATTGAGTTGTTCATCGCCGCCATGTTCATTGTACAGTTACATACTTGCTTCAAAAGAGTTGGTCGACTTTCGATATTGAAACGATATTTCTCTCTAAACAATATTTCAAAAAGCGGCGTCATTAGTTTGGATTTTAAAAAAGAAATTAACTGTATTTTCGACATAGAACTTTGGAAGTCACTTGTTTCGTATGCCACTATTAAATGTCGGCGTGTCTGGCGGTCTGGGAAACAAAAAAAAAATCAGAGAATTTATGACAGTTATGTAGTCGTTCTTAACGGGAAATCAAATTTTAAGGAAACATCTTTCGCTATGTACGTTGTATCATGCGTTAGTTAAACCTTAAATTATACAAACGTTTACAAAATACATTCTTCTTTACATATAAAATTTATGTTTGTACTTAGGGAACTATCAGGTAGGAAGGGAAAGGCGCTTCCACAAATTCGACGGTTTTCCATTGAGGACGACTACAATTAATAACATTTCAATATTATCAACCTGGTGTAAAGTTTTATTTTTCCTGATAGCTTTTAGGTAGATTTCGAAGAAAAATCTACCTATTGAGATCGGTACGATATATATGTATATGTATATATAAACACGCTAGCGGCCATAATTTTGAAGATATTTGAACCAAATTTTGATATGTTATTTCTAGGCTTAACAGCTCGGCTAAGTTCGTTAATGAGCAAAATCGGCCCAAGGGGGTGGTCGGAGGAGGGGGGTTGAAATTTTGAAAATATATATGTCCATATACTGACTGACTCATCCATATAAATTCACAGGCCAAACTACTGGAGCTAGAAACACCAAATTTGGTATGAAGGTGTAGGACTATGAGTAGGTAAAGGAAAAAATCCGACATTTTGAAAAAGTCGCCATCTTGGATCCAAAATGGCCGCCAAACCTGTTGTTGTAAAGAATAGAGAGCCGAGATGAAATTTGGCATGAAGGTACAACAACACTAGTAGATTGCGAAAATATTACAAAATGTATCCAGAGACGCCATCTTGGTTACAAAATGGCGTACTCTAAAAATCCATTTTCCACACGGTTTGAGCTAGAGATACGAAATTTGGCATAAAGGTATATCTTAACTAGTAGTTTAAGAAAATATTACAAAATTTTAGGAAAGTGTCCCTAACCTAAAGGCAAGGACCTTGGAACCAAAATGGCCGACCAAAAAATCATTTTCGACACCGTTTGAGTTAGAGTAATGGAATTTTATTTGAAAGTGTACCTTCACGAGTAAGTCATGACAATATAATAAAAAGTTAAAAAAAGTCGCCATCTTTAATCCAAAATGGCCGCCCGAAAACCCATTTTCTAAACCACTAAGGCGAGAATTGAATTTTTGAAACATTTTTAAAAAAACTTCGAGATCTATCTCAGCCTGTAGGCCTGCCGAAAGGGATTTTTTACTTCCGTTTTTCACTAGTACACCATACATGCAGTGCAAACTATGGATAATGTTAGAACTGATATGGTCAGGGATATTTATTTTAAATGTATCACCTCGTGCCTTATTCGTAATTTCCAATACTGAATTCTTTGCTTCAAGTGTGGTATTTAACATCACTTTAGAATACCAGCACAATGCAGTTTCAAAAAATATACAACGTTAGCGATACTGTCAATTCTCTCTCATCACTACGAGTAGACTTCGTAAACCACACTTTCACTGCAATACATCGTTTATGATTTTCGAGAAATGTTCATCTTATTTACTAAATTTACTGTAAGGAATTAATTTTGTGCTCGAGAACTTGTCCCTACAATATTTACCACCGCCTTCGAATCAGCCTGTAGTTAGTTATACAGACCAAGAAGTTAAAGTGTAATAAATTAAATAATTTCTTTTGATGGTTGCCAATTTGAATTGAAAATATAAGTTGTAATTATATGAAAAGGGTGTTGTACTGTTTGAAATTAGCTGGAAAATAATGTAATGACAATAATTAGCAAGATGATAAATGTGGAATTTGCGAGACGAATGAAAGAGTCCTTGCTTAGTTGAATTGTCTATACTTGTAAGGCTCATATATATGAATGGAGCAAAGTATTTTCTTTTCTTAAAGTTCTGTGGCTTATCTAAAATTAGTTTTATGTTTAATTGCAGGGTCGTGAGTGACTTGCAGATAGTTGAAACCAATCGTGGAAAGCCATTACTGATCCACGAGGGCTATAGGTACAGAATCCATCGAAAGACTAAAGACGTAACCAAATGGTTGTGCGTCAACGAAAGAAAAGATCAGTGCCGAGGCTCCTTGAGAACTCAGGGCAACGTTATCGTTTCAGCTACGTCACATCTTTGCCAACCAGATGAGAAAAGGATCGAAGTGTTAAAAATAGTGGCGGAATGTAAGAAACGTGCGCGCGAGGACGTTTCTACGCCAATCCGTCGCATTTATCAGGACATACTAGAGGAGACATCTAAACGCGGGGATGAATTAGCTGCAGAATTGCCAACGTTTGAAAATTTCAAATCTGGTTTGTATAGAATACGAAGAAAAACAGTGACAGGACCTGAAGAAACTTCATTTCGGACCGAATGTGTTGTGCTACCGGAAGATCTACTCGTATTAGAAATTGGTATCGACAAGACTGGTAACGGAGATAATATTCAGGAGGATGTTTTACGTACTTGCAGTGAACAATCGTGACATAGCAGTAATTATAAAAAAGAAAATTGCGAATTAATTCTTGAAGATTGGAAGGTATTAGTTATTTACTCCTAGGAATGAAAGGAAAACTTCAGAAGAGTTAAATCATGTTCGAATTTCGTTGTCCAGACACATTCAATAATTGTATAATTTCCTGTTCAGTATCCTTAAGAAAATCTTTGCCAAATTTCCTATTGAGTTGTTGGTTTGGTAAACATAATATCTTCTTACATTCTTCCTTATCGACCCAGGTTTTCTTCCATGTATCATTGAGGTAGAGCATCCACATCTCATCGGTGACCAGCCGATGCGGAAAGCTTCCTTGTCTGTCGCATACGTGCTGAGAAATGCTAATGGAAAATCGGTATAGATGATTCTGATCAGATAAGGTATGGAGTGTTCATTTATACAGTATGCAGGTATAAACGACCTTACGAGAGATAAGAAAACGGTCATTGCAGGCGCAGTGGCATTAGCACGTTGCTACACACTGTAGATGAGATACTGGTCACAAAATTGTGGTATTTTTTAATTAGTTGTAGTAAGATTAGGATTTCAGTTTCTGGCGCGTGTATTAAAAGCTACGAGAAGGAACAGTACTTAGCGCCTATGATTTAATAGTTAAGACTCGAACGCTTGGGAACGGCACTAGGGAAGCAACAGATCCGAGTCTTGCTGTCGGCCATACAGACTGAAGTATCATTAGTTTCACCGGACGAATACCTAGTCAAAGGGCCTGGCCGCTGCCTTTCTCTTCCCAGAATCAGGAAGAGTGCTCGAACAGGGGCGTTATCTAGCTGACCTTTTACGGGTGTAGGTTGTAGCTACCTCTCTAGCCCATATATTACGATATTAATAAATATTCTAAATGATTGAAAAGCATCATTAGTTGAAACTAAGATCAGAGATTAAAATCTGAGAATTAACAATAACATTATTTATTGAATAAAAATGAAAATTACTTTATTTCTGCAAAAGCAAGCACAGACTTCCACTTATCCTAGTATCTTCCATTTTTCTATTTTTGTCACCGGTCATAACATGTCTTCTTCGAATTAACATCATCGCCGAAAGTTTTGCGTGACTTTCAAAGCTTCCTTTCATTTTCACAGCATTCAAAACTTCATGTTTTGTTATTATTATTATTATCTCATACTTTCCGTGTAATGACCGTTTTGTCATGCTGACCAATGCTTCAAAGAACCCACAACGCCATCTTGATCTCCAGTACAGACCTGTGTAAAGACGCACAAGAATTTCAAGCTTTTCTGTCAACATATAGTGGCGCTACGTAATGATCTTTTTCATGATTACGAAAATTCGAATGTGGATATAACTATATTGAGGCCTTGTATTCATACTTAATTAAAACAGGCTGACAAGGCTTATACACTTGACTTTTTTGTAAAAACACTCAGTAAGCGTTATAGTTTCAGTGTTCTAATAGCAACTTCCTCAGACGAAACACTAACCAATACTCTCAGTTCATAATAAGCACCAGAAGGCCAAGAGACTTTTCTACATTTTCCGCCAGTCGTGTCCCAAAGATAGATCACATTACAAACCAAACGGATTTCAACAAATCACAGGCCATGCCTCCAGTCAACCAGGGCGCTATAACAAACTTGTAACAGCAATATTACATAAGGAAACGAATAGAAATTATAAATAGTTCAGTCTGTAGGGGTTTTAACCTGGACAAAATTAGTAAATTTTCCAAATTTAGTGGGCAGTGTCCTTTTAGTCCAAAGTGTCATTTCCTAAAAGTTCCCGCCTCTCCGACGTTTGCGTCATCCAATATGGCCGCCGTCTCTCAGAGCGTAATAACTTAATCGTTGTTTTGTTGGCTTAGGACCAATATTACAACAATAAATCATCTTAGCAAATATTTGATAAATGAAATGTACTTTCTATCGACGCATGAAACGTATATTTGTGCTAAATATGTCACGTGTTCCACTGGATATTAGTTGTAACTTGATTTTCACGTCCTGTTGGTCCAAAGGGTCCCCGCTTTGTATCGATGCATGAAACTTCATACGTCTCGCTCTTCTTCGGATTTGTCAGATCCAGTGTCCATATCTTCCAGTTGTCTGTTTCCACATGAAATTCCACGGCAGTTTGTGCACATGTCAGTACAAGGAAGACAGCTACACGTTTTGCACTCGTGTCTTGCATGAGCAATGTATCATGTTCAGAAGAAATTCTAATGCTGGTGGATCTAATGTTGGGATGGGATATAGTTGTCCATTGACTTCCTTCCAGATCCATTCAGTTGAAAGAAGATCGTGCCCAAGCCACCATTGAATCTGGTGATAAACTCTCAGCATGTGCTGCTTGCAGGCACTACTTGTTGGTGGCAATGTAGATTGCATTTAGAGTTCAGTGACTGGCGTGCAACCATTATTTTTTATATGCGAAATAACGGAATGTGTCAAGGTTTAAATCCATCAGTCCTGGGCCAAAGTTGCCGAAAGACCTTAAAACTAAATTTAAATTCAATCCGACATTCGTCCAGTCACAAGCTCAGGCCTTCTATAATACTTAGCGATTATCGTGTCTGGTCCAAACACTTTTACGTGAGTACCTTGTCACAATGAATACGTCAGAACTTCATTCGGTTCGAGAAAATTCCTCGTCCCGCATATTAGTATAACCGGGTCTCGAACCCATGCCCTCTGGTATTGCATTAGAACAGTGAACGTAAGTGCACTTTCATATGCCATATCACGCAATACCACCCCTTCTAACACTTACTTATGAATCCACCACATATAACTTCTAACATTACATCATTACGACGACCCATATGTTTAATGAGATATGTATTGTGTGCTATTGAAATTCGTTAGTTAATTCTCCCCTTCAAAATAAATTCTATGTTGCTAAAGCCATGGTGGCTTTTTTAGCCATAGCAAAGTTCAGTCCTTTCCATACCCTCCGATCTTGCGCTTTCGTTCTTGGTACTGTATGATTTACCTTCCTTAATACTGTCCAAAAAGTTGGATTTGTCCCTCCCAGTCTCTTTTGTCCACTGCTTCTTTCAATATGTTTGGGTAGGTTGGAAAAGAATGAGACCCGCCTGATCTGGACGTGTAGACTCCGCGGCACAAACTTGAGACTTTTGAGCTTGCTGTACCCCCTACCTCAACATGTCGATGCCATCTCTCTGGAAGGTTCATAAGCGCCCGAGGGAACTAATCTTTTGGGGTGATAGGACACCTTCTGTAGGGGCTCGATATTTCGTGAATGTCTGGCCGGGTCTTGGATCTTTCATACTGTAAAATAAGGGTAATCAGCAGGAGCAAGGTTGCGACTATAGAAGATGTTTGAGGGCGTACATCCGAGTTCCTGTAATTATGCCATAGTCTATGCAGATGTATGAGGCTTGGCGTTATCGTCTAACTAAAAGACGTGTTTCACCCATTTCCCCGGCCGGCTTTGTAACATTTTTTGAGGAACATGGTGAAGCTGATCACAATACTTGACACTTGATCTTTTCACCATGTGGAATCCATTCCAGCAGCAGGATGCAGTCAGAATCCCAGAATACAGATCTCAACTGTTTCCAACATATTAAACCCCCTTTTTTGGCCTGGAGAGTGCGGTATGTAGCACAGTGTCTTTTATCCAAGTAGCTGTTTGTTATCCCTGGCTACTCTTGCGATTTATCAATGCTGATTCCTGCTGCAGTGCCTATTGCACACGTTCCAACTGCTGCGAGTACAGGTCCGGAACGATGGTTTGGTCCGATGGTAGCTGCTTGAAGTTTACCATTCGGTTACTAGTCCACCAGATAAAGAACATGACCGTGCGTTGGTGCAGACGTTGTCTTGTGTGACAAACAGGGTCCCGTGGAACTCTCGTACAGGCCCCACTTTTTGTCACTGGTGAGAACTCCATCGCATATGGGTGTCTTGCGGTGCCGAGAAAGTAGTGACAAACTGTATGTCTGTCGTTAGTTTTTGTTCGCTTCCGACAGTGTGTGGGGTATACCCACTTCTTTAACTTGTACGCTTTCCTTGTGCGGTGTAGGTGAAGTCTGACTGTTTCATCAGAAACATGGAAGCAAGCTCACCACACGTTTGGCAGCAGTCTTGCTCTGTGTTCACCTAGGGCCTGTGGGCGCCTACTGAGAGATTGATCACACATGGAAAAATTTCCTTATCTGAGATTCGAAACCAATGCCTGGTGGTGCGTTCATTTGTATTGTGTCTACTGAATGTCGTCTTATTATTCTCATTCTGACTATGTGTATTTACTTGTTTTGGGTGCACGAGACATGACGCAAAACATTGAGCTCAAATATATTTTACTTTTGACATTTCTAAAATAATAAACTTGCGTTGTACGCGGTGATAATGCGAGTAGCAAAGCACGGAGTTTTCTCAGGTGACTTTAACGCACATTGTCTTCTCTCGAACTGCTACTCATTAGTCAGTCTTGTATACAACTAATAAATCATTGCAACGGACATATATTCAAAGATAAAATACAACTTCGAATTCCTTTTGTATGTGCTTCTGTTCCTGGATACTACACAACATTTTAAAGTTCTTTTACAAAGTATCTTTTCTTAAACTATTTTTCCAACACATAAATTTTAAATAGTTCCCAAAATTTTAAATACAAATGCTAATAACTCTGGGTTCGAGACTTTACTGTTAGTTTTCTCTCTCTTTCCCTTCTGCTTGCTTCGTAACACAACACACATATATACATCTTTAAAAGCAAGCAGACAGCAACCACATTATATATATAAATAAATCAGAGCCATATTCGATCCACTACTGAATGAGACCTCTCCCCGGAGGGGGGAGTTGATTTACTGCTTCTACGTTGATCATATGGGTTGGGAGAGGAGAGCCGAAGCTCTCACTGTAATCGCCACCATCTTTTATTCATAGCAGCTCCCCAGTTGCATTACGATGCTGGGTGGGCCCCGTTCCAGACTCACACGCCTTGGAAAAATCGTTGGCGCCGCCGGGAATCGAACCCGGGACCCCCACAATCCGTAGTCAGCAACGCTAACCAGTAGACCAACACATGTATATATTTAGAAAGCAAGCAACCAACAAACAGTCTCGTTGTAATACCTCTATTGTTAAAACGAAAATAAAAACAGGAGAAAAACAAAACAGCTGCAGTGCTCGAGAAAGAATAAAAATTGCTTTTTTTTTTCAGCCAACACACACACACACACAGTATATATCCACAGTAAAGCGAAAGATTTTCATATACTTTTTTATTTATAAAAAATATCATACTTTTTTGCTGCTTATTCTTCAGTGCCTTCGAGAAAAAAAAAAGGATGTTTGCGAGTTTTGTCTTTATAGTATTTTTCTGAACAGACGATCAATCTTTTTTTTTTTCCTACTATAAGCACGACGACTGTCCGGCCATTGAATTACGTAGAAATGTCATCTACACATATGAAACATGGACATAAGATTTCGTTCCTTTTTTCTTTTTTCAACACTTATTTTGTAATCAACTTATAGCTCCCTTGTTTCTGTCGCATGCATCTGCGTTAATAGTGAGCACGTATTATGAGTTGCTTTACACATATACATATACAAACACATTCCATCACACAAGAAATTGACCTACTGAAAACTTCATTCTTAAAATTTGTTTTCATTGACTCGACACTGATTTTACAAGGTATTTATATATAGGCATCACGCAGCAAATATCAAAGCATTGAATGGTCTTTTCCTCTACGTTCCTTATACTAAGAAATAATCTTCCTTCTGTGCTTCCTTATCTACTTCAAACACACATACATATATATATATATATATATATATATATATATATATATATATATATATATATAAAGACATGAGATCCATGACCTCATGAAATAAGCTAACTATATAGAACAACACAAGAGTAAATAATAAAAATGAAAAATTAACATACATATTAGCAAATAGATTAAATATTTTTCCACATCAATATGTACGAGAATGCTGTCTTATTAAAAAATCTAGTTTTTCCTTTTTCTCAAACCTTTGTTAGTAACAAGCATAGTTCAACCTATCATCATCATCTAATTGCTATGTGTGTATATATAAATATTGTCAAGGGTAAAATTCCTTCTATGTGATATTCAAATCTTGTACTACTCAAATCACATATAGCTTGCTTGTTGTCAGATTCACCAATCCAGAGTGATTGTTTTGATCGGTTATGCCTGAACTACAACTGTCAAAAACATTTCTACTAAACTGACAGATCTTATTTACATTTGTGAGTTTGTCAAAACCTTTAGAACTACTTCCATTACTACTTAAGCCTCTCTCTACCACCAATCCAGAGTGATTTTTTTTTGTCATAGGCTAAGCCTAACCAACAATTTCTGTCTGCATTTCTAGTACGCTGACATCTCTGGTCAGAATCTTTAAACACATCAAACTTCCGACAATTCGAACTACTTTGTTTTATCGCCAATCGAGAGCCATTCTCCCTGTTATCAGAATACCCCGAGTTAAAATTACGTTAGCGTTACTCTGTGCTGACATTTTTTATCAAAATCTACAAACCGTTCACATTCTACTTACATGTGAAATAAAATTTCTATTATCGTGCATTTGAAATTTACTATCCACGTTTCTTGCGTGCACAGAAATTTTAATAATTACAATGTTACACTGTACTAGAATCACGTGAATTACTAACACTTGTTTTCTTTCTTGCGGTTGCGATTCTATTCGAACAAAGTTTGTTTCTCACTCGCACTTCCACTAGCGACAATGCTTTTCTTCACTCTATCCGCAAATTTGACCTTGATCTTGCCCTCGGAACTGGGGCTTAAATCTTCTGTCTTCTCTCGTGCTATTTAACCCTGCCCACTACAAACATTCTTGGGAGGAGAGTCATTCATTGTCAACAGCTGCATTTGTAGTAGGACTTTGTAGAAGTGATTTTCGTCACGTCGTTGATTTTCCTTTTGTTTATAGATACTTTGCCTGTGTATGCAGGCTCTGTAGGAAGAGATTTGATCGAATATCTGTGGGTTTTGAAGGATAAATCTCATTTGAATTTATTTTAAGGCCTTTAGGCAACTATAGTTCAGGCCGTATGGTTGATGATGGGATGAATTGGTGGAATGAAGAAAGTGGGAGGAAACGGGAGCACCCCGAGAAAACCCACACACGGTGTTTGTCCACCACAAAGCCCACATGGCATGAGCAGGGATCGATCCGATGACCCCTAGCACCAGAGGTGAGCGCTCTACCAACTGAACCACCGTGGCCCCGATAAATCTAATTTTTGATGGCGCCACCAATGATCTCTGAAGTAAACCATTGCTTAAACCTTCGCAGTTGATGAATATTGAAGTTGCTGGTATTTACAAATCCAAACTTGAAAACTTTTTTCAATGCTCTGCGTCGATATTTTGTAAAACTCTGACCATCAATACTTGTAGTTCAGGATTTGTATTGAAAACACCTGTTTCACACAGTATGCTCTCACTGTTTCGAACAACTCACAGTAATCATCCGAATATATTCTGTCTATTTTCCTAATCTCACGCTTGGTGGTACCGAAGGTGGCACTGTATGTCCACGGAAATATTTATAGATTGCATGAAAACCTCGAAGTGACAAGGCAAGTAGAAAAAGTTTATTGTTGCGATTTTATCTTAGCGTAAGCGTCGCTAATTATGTGTAGTTCTTAATAGCAGAAGTCATGTCCTGCATCTTCAACCAAAGTAGGCTACATACCTCATCAGGACCTCTTTTCGCCGTACTTTCAGGATATGTGTAGAAATTTACTGATTCCGCTTTCACATCGTGGATACAGAACGCATATATCCCAAGTTCCCTGAGATAGAACGTCTCCTGCACTGTGATTGTTGGCAGCGGGAGATTCTCCATGTAGTAAAATACGTGGTATTCTACATCTTCCTCTTCATTGCTCATTTCCAAAACTTCTTTTTTTTTGTGTGTGTAAAATTTCTTAGCTATATATACATGGATCATCATCTCGTCGACTGCCGGGACGGGCGTAAGACATAGAGCTGTTACTGACCATAAAATCATTTTATTATCTCGTTGACTGCTACTCGTTTTTCGGTGTCTTTCATGTAGGTGATTTCATCTTTATTTCCAAATCTTCACAAGTGCTGCAGACATCGATCTGGTGCCTCCCGAATCGATAGCCATAGTTGTCATAATGTCTACGATAAAAGTCGTTTGACACGAAGGACGCACTATGGATATTTTGCACAGAAAAGACGTTGCAGTTTTATTTTCAACTTAGTACTTGAAATACTAGGGCAAAATAGAAAGCACATTTCGTTCCCTACGGCAAATTCCAATTGGTTATTGATTCAATAAAGTTATTATGACTAATGCACCTACAAGTACCACTGTAGTGCTATTTTACAGTAATACAATTCAACAGCAATAAGCGTAACCAGAAAACGACTCTTTAATAAACCTGTTAACGCATTGAGGGACCGACCAAACATGGTACATCACTCCCAATATCGTAATATAATGATATATCACAATATAAGGCGAAAACTCTTGTATGCAAGGCCAGTCTTCCAACACGGTAACTTCAGGTGATTGTGTCGGAACCTATGATAAATATCTAACAAATCTCGTGGAGGGAAAACTGACATTTTCGTACCTGCTGGTCTGCAGCTAATTTTCTCATTTAGTAAACACTTACAAATAACTAAAATCGTGATATATTGCAAATCAGTGCGCTTGCCTTATCAAATGATGAGAAAAAAGGATAGGGTTATGTGGTGAAGAATAAGGTTTGAATGCTGTACTTCTCGTTTAAAGTATAGGAACAATGTTGACAGACTGTGAGGTCACTTCCGTCCTCGCATTTGTAGTATGCAATTGAAATATAAATAAACAATCAGCAACAGAAACATAAAACCCACCTGAATGATTTGACTGTATGTGACGAATAAATAAAATGTTATCTGTGACAATCAAGTGTTTTATTAAGTATTGGACTCTTGTCCATTGGTCCTGTATCTAGGTTTAATTTTGGTTTATACTTTAGAATATATTCACTTTCGTATAAGTTTCTTTCAATAGCCGAATTTGTTTTATGTACAATGGAGACATCAGTAATGCTATGTTGTGTGTTTTTTAGGTGCTGGGATAAGCCTGAAGTAGGGTGTGGGTGTTTGGTGTCTCGGACATGTTCGTTTACCCTAACCGAAACTCTGCGTTTAGTTTGGCCTACATATTGTTCTTGACATTCACATGTAACGGCATATACTCCTGTACCTTCGTTCTTAGGTACAAAATAACTTTCAAATGACGTGAAATGTTTCACCATGGTAATGAGTGGGACCGATATTGGCTTAAGGTTGTTTTCCTTGTATATTTTCTTTAATCTGTTGGTTAGTGTTGGGTAAGAAGGTACTCTGATTTGTGGTTCTCTGCTGATCGTGTCATCATCTTTATTTGTTGAGTTGTCAAAACAAAGATGATCCGTGTCAAGATTGAAAATCTAGTTCAAAATCTCACAGCGGTACCGGTACCGCCAGACTTTTGTCCACTCGTCACTCGAGGGCTACGATACGCTATCAACCCCAAAACACCACCCACGTTGGATTACATATGCTCCGTAGAAAAAGCAGCTTTGTTGATCACTAATGAACAGCAACAAAAACAGTTCAGAAACAATTGCATGTACAGCCTAGGCAATTCTTTACATAACGCACTTCGATACAATGGTAATAATAGTTTCTTTTTAATAGGCTTCTTACCAATTTAAAAAATGGTTTCGCACCAACAAATTTTGGCTCATTAAGGCAGATAAAGGAAACAAATACGTGGTAGTGACACAACAGCATTATCGAGCTGGTATTTTAAATAACTGGTACCAATTGTTCTACACTGGACAGATCCCATTTCACAAATAGAAGCAAAAGCAAAACTTGTTATTAAGAATTTTCCATTACTAGACCCGACCTTAGAAAAGGATTTAACCGTTGCGGCACCGTCCATGCCGATTGTATATGTTAGCTAAAGATTCACAAAAAAGAGGTACCATATCGCATCATTATTTCAGGGAGAAACCATCCCACTTTCAGGTTAGCAAAATGGCTTGCGAAAAGATTGAGTTCATACAAAAAGAAATTTCTATATACTGTTACCAACACATTAGAAGTAAAACATGGCCTCCATAGATGATTTGTATACACATCAATTCAATTAGTCCTTCAGTTCACGGAAACGTTAAGGAAGCAACACAACACTGAAATCGAAGTACAGTAAATTATTGGAATTCTGTCTATCTAATAATATCTTCCAGTTTGAGGATACATACTACATACAGAAGAATGGATTAAGTATGGGCAATCCATTCATTATCCCTGATACTGGCAGACATAGCCATGCACCACTTTGAAACTCATATATTAAAGCACTCCGAAGCTAGACAGGTTCGATACTACAGATTTGTTGATGATTCTTTGCTTCTGTAGACATACACTAAACAATTTGAGTATATTTTGCAAGTTAAATCGAATACACCGTAACCTAAATTTCACCAAAGAATTAGAAGAGAATGGCAGCATTAATTTTTTGGATATTAACATGTACACACACAACAACAGGTTCCAAACAAAAGTATATCGCAGAGGACCAATATATACATGCTAAGTCGTTCTAAACAAATAAAACACAAGGTTTGGTTTAATTTCTTCTTACGAGCATACAATCTGTGCACCAACCAATATGACCTAGAAATTGAAATCCAGCAAGTGATCAATGTAGGTCAAAGAAACGGATATCACAAAACAGAACTCCTCGAATGGAACAAACAGGCGGAATTACACTTAACACAAATAAAACAACAGGTTAGCGACAAAATAACAGAGAACCACAAATGGATTAGTTTACTACCTTCTTACCCAACACAAACCAACATATTAAAGAAAATAGAAGGAAAACGACCTGAAGCCAAAATCGGTCCCACCCATTACCATAGAGAACCATTTCACGTAATTTGAAAGTTATTTTGTACCTAAGAACCAAGGTACAGGGGTATATGCCGTTACATTTGAATGTCAAGAACAATACATAGTCCAAACGGAACAGCTCGATTTCTTTCCATTCAATCAGGGAAAAATCTAAAATTGACAATTTCACTTATGTTTTACAACTGTTTAAACCACGCTGTCCGATAGCCGTTTTGAGGATAGAACTTAGACTTAGCTTGAAATATTCTCTGAGGTGTCTATATTTTAAATGTTTTTGAATTATTCAAATTTCTCAACTGGTTTGTGAAATATGTGTAACTTCGCTGTATTTAACAAAATTTTGCAGAATCTAATTTTTTGAACACCCTGTATATCCTGAACTGAGCAATAACAATTTTTCAAGAACTGTTTTCAACTTAGCTTGTATATGTCATTCAAGGTACCAAATAATGAATTCAAAACTAGTCGAGCGACCACCATTTGTCGAAATTGTGGAGTGACCCAGGTACCAGATGCAAAAGTAATCCCAACTGGTCAAAATGGTATCCAAATGTGATTGTCTGAATAAACATATTTTCAGGGTGGGGTTTCATACGGAAGGGATTGTTACTTGTACACTATTACATATCAAAGTACAGTAGAGCATTATTGCCTTGATTAATTGGGAACCGATATTCTGGATAATACATTATTATTATACAGCGATAAATATGGAAATAAAATACTTACGCATCTAATCTTATGATTTCCGAAGTTCGAGTAATAAAATGCACGGCTAAAGGATTCAGATTTAGTGTATTCATAAATTAAAATAGAAAATATTGCAGATTGAACAGACCTAAATACTGTAGAAGAGTACTGCGGAAGTTTAAAATGACTTTTTCTTCCAGATTAAACTATGCTCTACTATATAGTAAATATACTGAATAGGAAGATTGATGTGTATGTTCCCTTATTTGAAATATAATTCCAAAAGTTCGAATTTTATGAATATTGAAGGCTCAATATCTGGTGGGATGAAATATAATTATTTGAACGGAGTTTCAGTGGATAATAATCCCAGTTCACGCTTTTGTATGAACATTTGAGGCCAGTATCTCGTGGGATACTAGTTAACACGTTATATAAGGGAAAACTGCTATAGGAACATGAACTTATTACAGTTTAAATCAGTTTATATTCAGACGGTTCACCCGAACCAGTTTTTAAAATTTTGGTTCTTTCACAGAACCGGTTGTCAAATCAATCCAATAAATACTTAGTTTCGTTGTATGTACAACTAATGAAAAAAAAAAACTAACTTGAAAAATTACGTCATAATTAGTAGCGACACGATTTTGCAGTAAATAAAAATCAGTGATTTCGGTGTAGAAAAGTGATTAATATCAGGAGGAATGCGGTGAAAAACATATATATGCGATATAAAGTTAAATACCTAACTTGTTTCCTGGAATCACTGCTGCAAATATGGTGTCAGCAATGTTTCGATATTTTCTCGTGTTAAAAGTTTGTCCTCTTATCTGACGGCTGACCACATGTTGTATGTAGAGAAAGCTCTCTGCTTCTACATTTGAAACAAAAATGTAAATGCCTTGCAAACACTTCACTGTAATTTCTCGATGTTCTCATAACATTCCCCTTAAAACTGCATCTCGGCCATTCCATAATAAAAACATCAACCAAGAAATAAATAAATAATAAAAAAATATATAAATTTACACATATTCAGTAAACCAAACCGGAAGGCGCACAATTTTATCATTGCTTTGATTTAGCTTTGATTGTTTATTGGGTTGGAAATCTTGCTAGAAGGGCTTGCCTTATAAACAACAAAAACAAGTTGCTTTTGAGCATTTGTTTTACAGGTTATATAGTCAGCTGATCATTGTGTACAGTTGAATGTTGTGAAACTTGAATCCTTAACATTATCCATTTTTAGCAAAGGCTTAAGCTAATTTTCTTGTTATTTGATGTGTTAAACATTATGCAATTTGTGTAACCTCCGTTACCAAATAGACGTTAATTTTAGCATAACTTATTTTAGAAACACTTATAGGTTATGAAATTTCTACCCCAAAGTCAGTTTTAGATTCTACTACAATTTCTAATTTTTTTTAGCTAATTAAAAGAGGTAATTACATTGGTAACAGAGGTTACCTTAAACAGTAAATTGTATTGCAAATCAGTTTAATCTTTATACGTATGAACACTTCAACTGTTACTCCGACAACGTGAAACTATCACTATAGGCACATTAAAATTGTTTCCTATGAATTTATTGTTAATGTAAATTAATTTTGATAGTCTGCGTGTTTGTTAATTGTAATAATTCATTTGTTCCTGCTAATAAGGCATCTAAATTACAGT